>SNQJ01S0175801.1:0-19971 GCA_010110895.2 Picea sitchensis | reverse complement strand
TGATTGAAGAGGTCTTATTTATACAAATCAAATCCCCAAATCCCTGGGTTTCTCAAACAAATTTCTAACTTTAGAGAACTGGTTGCAACTGTAAATCTAGAAAAATACCCATTTAAAGAACCACGGATTTCTCTTAAACCGTAGCTCCAATTGGAAAACGAACTGTGTAGAACTCAATTGGGCCCATTCTGAACAAACCCAAGTGTCTGATTTTCAAGATTAATCCTCATCGGCTCACAATATTCCATGCAAAT
Organism: Picea sitchensis; assembly: GCA_010110895.2. Classification (NCBI taxonomy): domain Eukaryota; kingdom Viridiplantae; phylum Streptophyta; class Pinopsida; order Pinales; family Pinaceae; genus Picea; species Picea sitchensis. The sequence continues at coordinate 19,717 of SNQJ01S0175801.1, read as the reverse complement.
TCGTCTCTCCTTATCTTCCATGTTTTTCACTGAAAACGGTTAACCACGAGCTGAAAATCACATGTGTCATTTGGAGGTTGGAACCTTGACTGCTGCAACTATTGCTACAAAAAATCACTCGTCAAACCATCATCGGAAAAATCATGCATAATAGTTTTGATTCATTAAAAATGAAGGAAGAATAATCATTATTAACCACTAAAGCATAACATGAATAATATGACATTTTATGAGCAGTTGTAGCAAATGTATGGCAAATGGAATGATAAATGAACGATAATAGGATAAAGAAGTGATGGAATGGATGTGACCATGATGTGGAAGATGCTTCACTTTTCGGTTCCAATGTCTATTTTTCTTCAGATTTGTTGATCTTGTTGGCTTGTTGATGATGATAAGAAACTTCATTTTCAAGTCTTGGACTTACAACCTACCCAGACCTCTTATGGATTTGTTGCAATGGAATAGGTGAGACAGGATAAGTGGTAAATGTAGGAAAGTTGTGCAGGTCAACACTGTAAGTTTATTGCACTACTTTATTATGGTTAGGGTGCGAGGTGGGTTGAACAGGAAGTTGTGTAGGGCATGGAGGAGTTTGATGAAAAGTTAAGTATGGAAAGTATAGTTGATTGGTTTGTGTGGATGAACTTAATGGGAAAATAGGATGTTGTTGACGAGCTTGTGAAAAGTATGGAGGATTGGTGGTTGCCGCAACATGAGGGAAATTAGTCATGGGATCATAATATGGGCCATGCCAACCTTGTGGACAAGGTAGGTAGGACTGAGATTGGGGTTGCCACAGTTGCCATGGTGTATGATCAGTTTGTTCGTCCTCAGATTTTCTCCAATGGAGATATTGTTCGGGTCTATGATCAAGAGAAAGATCCCCTGGGGGTAGGCAAGTTCAAACCCATGTGGTTCAGACCTTTCATCGTGAAAGAGGTCTTAAAGAAGGGCACTTACCGTCTTGTTGAATTTGAGGTAAATGCCTAGGTGGAGCCTAGAAATGGGCTCTACCTCAAGAAGTATTACTCTTAGGTTAGTCATCTGTGTTACTTCTTGTACATATGTATAGTTGTTATACATTTTTTGTCTTTTTGTTTTATGGATGTGTCGTTATTTATGTCATATTTGTTCATTGTGGCAGATGTCAAATGAATCGGAGGTGTTCTTTGGGTTCGTGGACGATGCTAGCCAATACACTCGAAGGCTTGCTTCCGCGGCTTGGGTGATTTTCACACCTGGAGGCCAGTTCCTATCTTTCGGAGGTATATGTTTAGGTGACACCACAAACAATGTTGTCGAGTACAACGCAATGATAGAGTTTCTTCGTGATGCGTTTTCGCATGGCATCTCTCACCTTCGGGTCTACTTAGATTCTCAGTTGGTTGTGTCCTAGTTAAATGGAGTTTACCGCGTTTATGATCCTACTTTGCACAGACGTTTCCTTAAGGTACCTCTCATAGAACGTTACTTTGAATACATTACGTATATCCATGTTCCTAGGAGATTAAATCAAATAATGGATACTCTAGCTAATCAAGTATTACATTGGCATGTTACACACACATACACATGTACATACATTTGTAAAAAAAGTGATCCATAAGACGAATAAAGATGTAAATATATATATATATAAATATATATGTCAAAATGCCAAGAGTACATAGATGGGCGTGAATGGCTCAAAAAATAAGTTTCGGTATACATCACGGGGCTTATGCCCTCAAAAATATACGAAGGTGCCCTCGACACATAATAGTCTGGCCTATCTAAACTCGGGGCCTATTGGCCCTACTGTAGTGAACATCGGCATTGGCCAAACACCGAAAAATCTAGACCCAAGTCTGTGGCAGCCCCACTACATGAGGCTACATGGAAGGCAGGAGATCCTCGATCTCAGCAATAGGAACTATACGAGTGAGCGTGGTAAGGTTCCACTAAACCCACCGCAAAACTCTCTCAGCCTCTCCAGCTGGACGTCCCCCTATGTCTGTTGGTCCACCGGCTGTTGCTATTCCTACCTCTGGTCGAGGACGTCACTGAGTCCTCGTCAAGTCCGTTGGGCACACTGGTCCCACATCTGTACATAAAAGATACAAAATTGAGTACTCTAATGCATATAAAAATGATATATATATAAAAGAAATTAAAAATTAAATCGCTTCAAAAAACATGTACCTAGCTCTCCTCGCTCCTCTTTGGGAGGTACGAGTATGTCCGGATATCTAGAGAAGTTGATTCCAGCGTAGGGGTAGTCCTCTATCGCTGGAATTTGGCATCCCCACTAGTCAAAGAATTTGTCGTCAAAGGCCCCTCTGGTCCTCCCTCCCCCCTGTCGTGGGAGTAGTGTTTCCAATCTGCATACTATTGGGAAGGTGGCCACATGCCCCCGTACAGTCTCTCTAGGACTCAGACTGGGCACTCTCGAAGAAGAAGAATGAGCAAAGGATTGTGCCAAACCCAAATTTCTTGTTTTTGTGCTCTCGACACTATGTCAACTGCATCTTCCTGCATGTGAGCATGGTCATACTCCAATCATAGATATGTGCCTTCTGGCACTGAATCACACAATGCATGTGCGACCGAGAATCCTGGTGAAGGGTTGTGGATCTAGTAATCCACCCAATAAGTAGTAATATCACCCTCAATGTCAAACTGGTGATCTTGTGAATGGGCACTTGATAACCTACCTTCTTAGTGTCGACCTCACAATACATCTTGATGTAATCCTCAATGTTGAAAGGCCCAGGGGGAGAGGTGCGCAGATTGACTGGTTCCCCTCTCCTCGAGAGGCCAGTCAAGAAGTGTATATCCTTAGTCGTTGGAGTCAATGAATATCATTCTATCATAAATTCCTTTGCATCTAGAGTCTAATAGTCAACCAGGGTGTTCAGTAGCCTGGGTTGTGCCCTCATAAATGGACATCGAAAGAACTTCCACAACCCACATTGTTTCAATGCGGCAATGGCAGCAGGGTCCTCATTGACTAGTATATAAATGTCCTCATGTTCCCTCTCAATCCAGTGGACATACATCTTATTCCATGTGTTGGGCTCTAAATATTTCCTAAAAACAACCACTATGCATCAGCCAAAGGTAGGCGTTGGCACAAGCATTTTACTTGTTTCCTACGTAGGTTCTCCATTTTCAATACCTAGCCTCCAGAGATGCAACACTTATAAAGGAACAACGATCGTAAAGGGAACGGTAATTGCTCCATTCAAATGAACAACAACGATACTCAAAGGAAAACCAGTCGCGTGAAAGGAACGGTATTTGTTCCTTTCAAATGAACAGCAACGATACTCAAAGGAACAACAGTCGCGCGAACGGAACGACAATTGTTCCTTTCAAATGAACAACAACTACACTCAAAGGAACAACAGTCATGCGAAGGGAGCGACAAATGTTCCTTTCAAATGAATAGAAACTACACTCAAAGGAACAACATTCGTTACATTGGACTGAACTAATGTTGAATTAATTGCATTGTAGTATTTGCCCAACTATTTAATTTGTCAACCCGAGGAAGTCTTTTAATTCAAAGTTATCGTGCACAATATATGCAAGCAACAAATTCCAACTAACACTATTATCTATTTAATAAAATAAAACACATAACTTAAAATCAATCAAATCCGTTCTTGCTTGAAAATACACTCAGTTGAAATAAAATCACTACCACACTCTTACATAAATTAAAGGAGTATTAACAAAATGAAGTAACAGCAATATGAATTGAATCTTACTGTAACAACAATCTAATAAAAAACACACAAATGTAAGCAATGATCAACTAATCATAAACCAAGATAAATTAAGACAATGAAAAGAAAAATACAAGTAAATGAATAAGACCAACACATACCAGATTGAGGGGGCCCTGCCTCACCTACCATGCATGGCCAAAAGACTTACAAGATCAAGAGAAAGTTGCACATAATTGCAGATCCATCGGCTCCTTTGTATTATTGAAGAAAACTTAGAAATTACATAAGTTCAGCTCTTTCTTACAAATAAATTCTATATAATTTCATGACTGACCTCTCCTGATTGAAGAGGTCTTATTTATACAAATAAAATCCCCAAATCCCTGGGTTTCTGAAACAAATTGCTAACTTTAGAGAACCGGCTGCAACTGTAAATATGGAAAAATACCCTTTTAAAGAACCACAAATTTCTCTTAAACCGTAGCTCCAATTGGAAAACGAACTACATAGAACTCAGTTGGTCCCATTCTGAACAAAACCAAAGTCTTGGATTTTCAAGATTAATCCTCATCGGCTCACAATATTCCACGCAAATTTGTCTCTCCTTATCTGCCATGTTTTTCACTGAAAATGGTTAACCACGAGCTGGAACTCACATGTGTCATTTGGAGGTTGGAACCTTCACTGCTGAAACTATTGCTACATAAAATCACTCATCAAACCATCATCAGAAAAATCATGCATAATAGTTTTGATTCATTAAAAATGAAGGAAGAATAATCATTATTAACCACTAAAGCATAACATGAATAATATGACATTTTATGAGGAGTTGTAGCAAATGTATGGAAAATGGAATGATAAATGAACGATAATAGGATAAAGAAGTGATGGAATGGATGTCTATAGATGATGAAAATATGGACAAATATGTGACCCAACATCTGCCCCACACTGAAAATGTTGCATGTCCTCATGTAACTCAATACATTGCATTAACCAAGATGTTAAGGACGCATTTGAATATCGTTGATACAATGGATTTTCATGCAAAGAACAACTCAGATGAAGAAGGTATTTTGATAGTTTTATATGTCACAATTTAATGCACATTCTTGCCAACAAATCATAACAATCCAATACACAAATCCCAAGATATATTGTTGTTGAAACTCCTTGTAATTGAAACTCTCCTGAAACAGTTCTGACAACACCACATTTTTTACAAAGTACAAAGTGGGTTTTGTAGGCATATTTAGACTAATCCCATTCTTCATCATACCAAAAATCATGACAACCCAATTCGTCATTTGGAAAATATGCCCAAATCAATTTCTACACTTTTTGTAGAGAATAACATGCATGCGAAAAATAAATATGAATGGAAAATGAGAGAAAAAACCATCATGCATAGTAACCGACCCACACTGATTGTATAGCATTACCTCATGCTACATTATGAAATCAAACTTAAACACAATCTCAAAAGAGATCCTCTGTAGAAAATACATAAGAAGACAATCATCTCTAAGTACCCCTTGCTTATGTATACAACACAATCACCATCAAATTCCTTCAATAAGTTTTGCTTGTACTTAAAGGCGACATTTTTAATGAGAAAACAATCTGCAAACCTTGAATCTGGTCATGATCTTGCTACAAAATGATTAGTACAGGATATCTTTTACTGTTGGTTGTAAATACCTTATCAATGCTTGAATACCAATCCTCCAATCTTGGAAATCCATCAAATGTTATCTCGGAATGTGATTGAGTTGGCCATGTCATGAGTTTACCATCAAATGCTTAGCCATATGTATTTGACAATCCACATACCATATGATATACCCTCCAATAATCTTATTTTCTCTTATGGGGATTGCAGCCCTGTAATCATGGAATTCCATATCTCAAAACAACTTGCTTTGTTTGTAGGTTACCTCACAGGTTTTCATCATTGATAAGAAGACTTATTTTCCATGTAAATTCATAACCTTAAGAATGTAAGGACCAAAGTTTTTACTATCATTATGAAGTGCTCATAATTTGTGAATCAATACATCCATCAGTGTATCATGAACCAAGAAAATGAACCACATACCTCTGTATTTCTACCCATGTGTTTAAAAGAAAATGGCTTCTACAATAGTGTCTTTTACTGTAGGTTTTTGTGGACATCCAACTTCCTTCTTCAAATAGATTATTGGGAATGCATAGTAGCTGGTCCATTCTTCATGTAATGGATATAACTCATAAAACAAATGTAGCCAACCAATGACAAAATATGGAAATTCCAATAAGTTTGCCCAACACCCAGGTAAATTTGTTGCCACATGTACCAATGGTGACCCAATTTTCTGCCATAGATTTCATGCTAGACTGTAGTAGCATGCAAAAATCTGAGTACAAAATGGAGATCTAAATTTGCCTTGGATATACCTTCACTTTCTAAGATTTCAACAATAAAATTATGATGTTGAGAATAGATGGTTGAATATGAAACCATGGGCGGAAACTAATGATTGTTGTTGCATGCCAAAGATAATGACTCATAGTGATTTTTTCTTTTTTGTATGGTAGCATAGGCTTCTTTTGTTGCTTGAAATAACTATGGGAAAGGTACCTCTGAAACAAGCCACTACAGATATTCATTTTTAAATTTTGGGTGGAGACATTGTTTCAATTGCCTTTTAATAACTACTTCCTTCCATTAGCATTTGTATAGACAACTACACATGTGTTTTCATAATGGCAATAGTGGCTGCCACAAAATCATCATACTACCACCCAAGAGATCCATTATCATGCGCCCATGGTAAATCTTATGACCACATAAGCCTCTTTTAAACATTGATGTACATCGGCAAGCGAGAAAAACAAACACAATGTTCATATGGGAGGGCTAGGCATTAATGAAAGGGTTAGCATCGTAATCATTMTTGAGACATCCATCAATGTCGTAGCCTATCAAATCCTTATAACATGTATGACTCAAATCCATATAACACATATGTTGTATCCTTTCATGAATCCATAACAACAACTTTTTGAAGATGTGCAATATGTAGGAGAACCATGAGTCAAAAGRCTGGAAAAGATAATTGGAAACCCATGAGATRAATGAMTACATCATGGAAATGAACCAAAGAARCCATACCTYTGACTTTTAGCRTGCTTGTATGRAAATGGACATCRTGATCTTYTTMMTTTCTCTATTMTGGWTCTTATGTGGYAGCARCAAATCAATTTCTCATGCTTGGATGTTAGRAGATGTAGGGAAGGAMTTGAMTTGGGTGTTGGGAGTGCATGAGGTGAAGGTTGATATGGTAATGGATGGATAAGAGAGGTAATATATGAGTTATGATATGAAAATGGAGAATAGAAATCCTTAGTGGTTCTTCATGACATTTTCTTAAATCTTTAATAAATCAAAAACTCATGTTAATGTACCTCAAGTTTTACCTCCATGAAAGATTTGATTGGCATGGATGGATTGATGTCTGTTGAAGTTGATGTGAGCCAAACTGATGGCGAGACAGATGTATATGAGAGCTGAAATAGAATGAGGCTGAATCTGATTTGAAATGATKTTGTGCTGGCCACATGTAAGACTACTACTACTGAAACAAATGATGATGAAGAATTATGCTAGAAAAGAAGAAATCTCCTTATCTTATTCTGAAAATCAAATGCTTAAATGAAAATTGAAAGGGATTGCGGAACTACTGAAACAAATGATTTTGCAAGTCACTGTTGAAACCATTAGATCACATAATATTCAACTGCTACAAAGCCGAGGTACAATTCTTACCATCCGAATGAATGTGTTGAAGTCGAGCATGGAAAGAAATCGTTGGATTATCGGCCATTAATGTATGTCGTTAACCAACGTGAAGAAACTCACCTTTGATGACAGTGATCTCTAAAGTACCTTAGTGCATATTGACAGGTATGAATGGATTTTTTGGAGTCGAGTCACCTACAAGATTTGTCAATCAAGAGGCATTGATGAATCCCCATGATTAACAACAATGAGATCTACCATTGATGTATGTAGATCCCAGGGCACTATGAAACTCTAACCTCAACCCATATGATGTGTTGGAGTCGATGGGGTGAGATTTGTTAGAAGGAGTGCCTTAAGGAATCCCACATCATCCAACGCGAGCATAGACAAAAGGATTTGAAGAACTGAAGATGAAAGATTTTCATTAGCAAGTGGTAAGGGAGCTGAGTGACTTTATTCATGGGTTAGAAGTGATTGTAGTGGAAAGTATGGAAATGATGAAATGGAGCAGAAGGTAATGTAATGGATGGAATGGTAGAGGGAGAAGAAGAAAAAAAATGTATAGGCATATCACGGTGTTGGTGAATGAGCATGATGAGCATAATGTATTCTTAGAAACATTATTGGCATGGTTAATGTAGCAATTAAAATTAACTTCTGAAACATTGGTCTTTGTATGGTTTGCACATCAATCTCTCCATTTGTTAAGTGCTCAATCCATTTGAAAATTTGAGAAAAAGTCTTCAAGAATCACTCATGCATGTTTTAACCTTCTTCGATCTTCCAAGGACCTGCAAAACATAAGCACTTAACTGAAATAAAATGTGAGATCATGGAGAAGAGAGGTGTACAGGATCTCTTCATCCAAGACATACGCAAAAAAAAAAAAACATGTAGTTACTTATAAAACAAATCCAAAGAAAATAACTGAAACAAAATTCATTTTATACCTGTTCAGGAGTGTTGGCCAACATATACTACCCAACATTATTTCAATCATAACTTCTTTGTTTATCATCTTATTTGAGTGAATCAAAATACAAAAAAAAGTACATTCAAAGTTCTATGTCCATTAGAAACAGGTTTTGAAAATTCCATGTGATGATATGCCAAATATGCTCAATAACACCCTACCTGACAAGGTTTTTTCGAATTTCGGACTAGACCAATAGTCACGGGTTTAGGCATAACTTTTTCGTTTGATAAGGGATTGATGTGATTCCAATTGGATATGAAATTATATTCTTGTAGTTATCTCCAATAGAAACAGGATTTAATTGCAAGAGGAATTGATGAGTCAAATTTACCAATGAACAGCTGGGAAGACAGATTTTTCAAAGTGCAGATTTATGACAAGCAGTCAGTGTTTTGGTCATAACTTCCTCATATGATATCGGAATTGAGTGATTCAAATTGATTTATAAACTAGAATCATAGGGGAATATACAAATGAAACATGTTTTCAATATATATCCAATAAGGCATCCAAAAGTGATTGCCGCAGCTCTGTTCCTAAGCTGACTACTTAACATCCTGTTAGTATTTTGACCATAACTTTTTAGTTTGATGCCCAATCTCAAAACTTCAAATTGTTTTGGAAAATAGATTCAAAGGGATACTTGGGATGTAAACAAGTTTTGAAAATAAATCCATTTGGTCTCCCAAAAATGGACTATCCCTGTAAACAGGTTTTGAAAATAAATCCATTTGGTCTCCCAAAAACGGACTATCCCAACTATGTTTTAGTAAAAATTTCAAGCCAAAATGCCACAAAAATCCAATAAATGAAATATGGCTCTCAAAAAGTGACCGGAATAGCTGTGAATGTTTTTAATGGTATAAGTTTCAATGGAATACACGCCCATACCAAAAATTTCAAGCATTGAGTACCTAGATTGTCTTACACAGCGTGTTGCAGCAACTGCTAAAACTTAAAAAAAATGATCTTTGAAAGAAAGTCCATGAGATCAAGGCTACAAGGGATCGAATGATGATGTTTTGAAGGTGACTCATTTTTTATTTCTAAACTAGGCTACTAATGCTTAGAACTAAACTAATCAATTCCATTAAGTATTTATTGAAAATTCATTCATTACCCTACCCTACTTTACTTGAAAAATGAATTAACTCAAGTATAAGAATACTTCCAATGAAGCCACTTACGTAACAAAGTCTCAAATATGCTCATACCCACAACTGGAAAATATAACTTTATGAATACCAAGATATGAAAGACCGACTTCCCTTGAAATGATGGTGTCAATAATTGTTGAAGTATAGCATGAAGTTGTGGATTGGTGACAGATTGAAACCAAGATTCAATATAGTCCGTGTTCCATTGATTTCCTATAGATGTTACACCATGAATCTCTTTAGAAAACTGATCTTCCTGAATGCAGAAGAGATTCATATCCAGTGACCATGATGTAGAAGATGCTTCACTTTTCGGTTCCAATGTTTGTGTTTCATCAGATTTGTTGATCTTGTCGGCTTGTTGATGATGATAGGAAACTTAATTTTCAAGTCTTGGACTTACAACCTGCCCAGACCTCATATGGATTTGTTACAATGGCGTAGGTGAGGCAGGATAAGTGGTAAATGTAGGAAAGTTGTGTAGGTCAACACTATAAGTATACTGCATTACTTTATTATGGTTAGGGTACGAGGTGGGTTGAACAGGAAGTTGTGTAGGGCATGGAGGAGTTTGATGAAAAGTTAAGTATGGAAAGTATAGTTGATTGGTTTGTGTGGATGAAATTAATGGGAAAATAGGATGTTGTTGAAGAGCTTGTGAAACGTATGAAGGATTGGTGGTTGCCGCAACATGAGGGAAAGTAGTCATGGGATCATAAAATGGTCCATGCCAACCTTGTGGACAATGTAAGTAGGACTGAGATTGGGGTTGCCACAGTGGCCATGGTGTATGAGTATTCAATGATTGCTTGTGAGAGTAAGGAAATGGAGGGATAGAGTTTTGAATCATACATGTAGGCCATTGTTGTTGTGGTGAAATTGTTGCAATTCATCGATCTCTTTGATATATTTATTTTATCTTGGGTAAGGAAGGGCAACGATCCATTGAATGACTCAAGTCACATATGCCACAAATTATGAGACTATCCAAAGGACAATCCATTGTAAGATGTTTCTTCTGGCACCGACGACAAACTAGTTCTTCAGGTTCCTCCCATTTCTTCGTATCCTTTAAAATATCCAATTGTGAATTTAACGAGCTAATGATATGAGCTTTAAAATTTTCAATTGAATTAATAATTTCAGCTCCTATAACTCTTTTTTTTGTAGCAGATTTAAAATATTGAGAAGAAGGCTCACTAGAATTCTTACCAATCTTGAATTTCCCTCTTGAATACCTTCTACATAACTCACAAATATCATCATATGGTAACTGAAATACATCACCTATTCCCATCAAATTTAAGATTTCTAAAGATTCATCATGGATTCCTTTGAGTAGGAGTGTTTTCAAGGTCTCTTTTCCCAATTGTTTTTGTTTGGATCTTTAAAGGTTGTATCGAAAGCGCTCCACATATTCCTTCAAACTCTCTTCTTCTCCTTGTGTCATTCCAAATATATCGTCACTGACCCTGCAATAATCTTTGTACCTTTGCAAGAATACATATTTCAGGTCTTCCCAAGTTTGTATAGAATTCCCACTAAGGCTCATGAACCATCAGAGGGATGTTCCTTTTAGAGTAAGAGGAAAAACATTCAACTTTTGATCATTAGTAAAATAACCATAACCTCTACAAAGTACTTCAAATTGAAATAAGAATGCATCGGGGTCTTCATTTTCCAAACCGTGAAAATTTGGTAGATTGGATGGGGGAATGCTTTGCATTTGTACCACTCCTTCAGTGTCTCTAATGGGGAATTCAAAGGTAACAACTTATGTCTCCTTCCTACCTATCATCTTTTTGTTGGATTCTTCATGTGCTATCTCAAGGCTCCTTCTTCAAATGTTCCTGTCAACTTGTGAGTAGGATGGGTGGTGCTTACATCACCACTAAGATAAATGATAAGATTTAGGATCAAAAACTAAAAACTAAATGCAAAGAAAGAAACAATCAAGAAATCTACATGCCCTGACCCTTCACCTCGGAGTCAAGAACATGCAACTAAAAAAACAATGTCAGTTGGACTTGTGCGCCCTTGATAACTTCCTCGGCAACGGCGCCAAAATGTTGGGCTCTAAATATGTCCTAAAAACAACCTCTATGCATCAGCCAAAGGTAGGCGCTGGCACAAGCATTTTACTTGTTTCCTACGTAGGTTCTTACCTTCCATTTTCAATACCCAGCCTCCAAAGATGAAACACTTATAAAGGAACGACAATCGTAAAGGGAACGGCAATTGATCTGTTCAAATGAACAAAAATGATACTCAAAGGAACAACAGTCGCATGAAAGGAATGGCAGTTGTTCCTTTCAAATGAACAACAACGATACTCAAAGGAACAACAGTCACGCGAAAGGAATGACAATTGTTCCTTTCAAATGAACAACAACTACACTCAAAGGAACAACAATCGCGCGAAGGGAATGACAACTGTTCCTTTCAAATGAATAGCAACTACACTCAAAGGAACAACAATCATTGCATTGGGCTGAACTAATTTTGAATTAATTTCATTGTAGTATTTGCCCAACTATTTAATTTTTCAACCCGAGGAAGTCTTTTATTTCAAAGTTATCATGCACAATATTTGCAAGCAGCAAATTCCAACTAACACTATTATCTATTTAATAAAATAAAACACATAACATAAAATCAATCAAATCCGTTCTTGCTTGAAAATACACTCAACTGAAATAAAATCACTACCAAACTCTTACATAAATTAAAGGAGTATTAACAAAATGAAGTAACATCAACATGAATTGAATCTTACTGTAACAACAATCTAATAAACAACACACAACTGTAAGCAATGATCAACTAATCATAAACCAAGATAAATTAAGACAATGAAAAGAAAAATACAAGTAAATGAATAAGACCAACACATACCAGATTGAGGGGGCCCTGCCTCACCTAGCATGCGTGGCCAAAAGACTTACAAGATCAAGAGAAAGTTGCACATCATTGCAGATCCATCAGCTCCTTTGTATTATTGAAGAAAACTCAGAAATTACATAAGTCCGGCTCTTTCTTACAAATAAATTCTATATAATTTCATGACTGAACTCTCTTGATTGAAGAGGTATTATTTATACAAATCAAATCCCCAAATCCCTGGGTTGCTCAAACAAATTGCTAAGTTTAGAGAACCGACCGCAACTGTAAATCTGGAAAAATACCCTTTTAAAGAACCACTGATTTCTCTTAAACCGTAGCTCCAATTGGAAAACGACCCATGGAGAACTCAACTGGGCCCATTCTAAAAAAAACCCATGTATCGTATTTTCGAGATTAATCCTCATTTTCTCACAATATTCCCCGTAAATCCGTCTCTCCTTATCTGTCACGTTTTTCACTGAAAACGGTTAACCACGAGCTGGAACTCACATGTGTCATTTGGAGGTTGGAACCTTGACTGCTGCAACTATTGCTACATAAAATCACTCGTCAAAACATCATCAGAAAAATCATGCATAATAGTTTTAATTCATTAAAAATGAAGGAAGAATAATCATTATTAACCACTAAAGCATAACATGAATAATATGACATTTTATGAGTAGTTGTAGCAAATGTATGGCAAATGGAATGATAAATGAATGATAATATGACAAAGAAGTGATGGAATGGATGTCTATAGATGATGAAAATATGGAAAAATATGTGACCCAACACCATGGTAGTTCAAAAGGGAGTTAGCTCTTGCATTCTTATTTTTTTTCAAGCCTTTTGAGGGTGTACGCGGGTTGTTTTGGCCACAGTCGTGTATGTACACTGGCAGACTGTTTTCTGCTTTTGTACATATGCAGGTTGTCCTTGGACAACCCGCTTATGGATAGGGACTCTCTTTTTGGGAGAGCATGCCCACTCAAAAACAAAAACAAATGCATAAAGGAATAATGGAAATCAAGGAGGGATTTTTAGCAAAGGGGATTTTTTACCTTTTGCTCAATTTTCAAATTACAATGGTCAAAATGAGTTGTCAACATTTATTTATAGACTTTTTTGACCCCCTTTGTCATTTTTCCTGGCTTGGAAATCATTTAATTCCATTCTCGAGTTTCTTATTGGATGTTATGAATACACTTTTCCTTTTTGGTTTGGTAACTTTTTGGGGAGATGAGTCACTTTAAAGGTCCTTTGGTAAAAGTCGTTTTTTCCAATTTTTTGCATATAAGTTAGGATTTCACCTCCACTTTATGCATCTCGTTGTATTTTCCGCTTTTCCATAGGATCTATCCTACCGAACTATGACGCAGAACCATCATTGTTGCTTTAGAAGTGTCATGATTAGGTGGTAGAGCCTACCTTTACATGGATGCCCTAGATAGATCCTTGTTGCATTTTGGAATCCATGTTGTCTATAATGACTATAGGATTGGAAGTCCTTGTTAATCATGTCATGGTTATGAGATTGAGCCTCGTTCATCTGATACACCATCACTCTGGGCCTCACCCTCGGGACTCCCAAAATGATCACGCTTTGTTGTCTTTCAAGATCGCTTTGAAATCCGAAAGAAACATTTGACGAGATTGCATTTATGCTTTTCTATCTTGTCTGGATTAACTCAGAAAAGTAACCTTCTAGAGTCTTCTTTAAGCCCTTTTCAGACTCTCTAAACATGAAAATATTGTCGAGGGATCTTGTTTCCCTTCACGCTCGCCAAATTCAAATTTGAAGGCACGTTTGTCCGGCAGTAGTTTACCCCTTTTTCGGTCTGGATGGTCAATTGTACGAACAAAGGTACACTCTAGGAACTTTGGTTTGTTAGAAGAGTATCATCAGGTATACGTTTAACCCTTTTTTGGGCCTGAGGGACTAAATTTACGAAAAAGGAACATTCCCCTTGGTTTTGGTTTATCACCTTTTTCGGGCCTTGGAGATTACTTATGAAAAAGGAACCCCCACAAAGTCCATAGTTAAGCTCTTTTCAGACTCCCTAAAATTGAAAAGATCACCGAGTGACCTTGTTCCTTCACACTTGTTAAAATTGGTACAGAAGAACATCTACTGGCATGATTTTACCCCTTTTTCCGGCCTGTGGATTATGGAGGAAAAAGGTACGCCTCGGGAGTTTCGTCTCGTCGGGAGAGTTATCCTCAATAACTTTTATACTTTTTCGGGCTAAGGAAACTAAATCCAGAAAAAGGTAGTGAGTTCATAGTTAATCTCTTTTCAGACTCCTTAAAATTGAAAATATTGTTGAGTGATCTTGTCTTTGTCACACTCGTTAAAATGGTTTTTAATAGACATATTTTTGGTGCTAGTTTACCCCTTTTTCGAATCGACTAGACTATCTCCGAAAAAGGTACTCCTTGGAGTCTTCTTTTACATTTTTTCAGACTTGTTTGCCCTTGACCAAGTTTTGGGAGATTCTTGGTCATGTTGACCTATATTGGGACTTCGACAACCAGTCGAAGGAGGAGCGCAAGACGAAGCAGAGATCACAGGATCTTGGCCTTGGGATTATGTAATGGGATTGGGATGTCGGCCCATGGGTTTACCCATGTTTAGGCCTATTTTGTATATATAGATAGATTCTTAGGCTAGATAGAAGTAGTAGTGCATCTATGTGATGTGAGACCGGTTGTGCTAAGTGCTAGTGTGGATTGCAAGGGCTTTGTGCCTACTTTGAGAGACTTGCAGAGCTAAGTGCAAGTGGTTGTAACATACTATGGAAGGCTTTGTGTTCTAATGCAAGGAAGAATGATCTAGCGAGCTGCACAGATCTCTGTCCTATGCGGAGTAGGGTTTTGAGGCTTTGTGCTTGTAACTAATTGACTGAAGACAATAAAGAAGAAGAGTTGGTGGGCATAGCCCCAGGGTGGGGGTGAACCACGTAAATACTGTGTTATGCTACTTTGGGCCTTGTATTGATGTGTTCACACATTATTTTCCAAGTGCTTTGATATGTTTATATAGATCTACTTATGCTTTGTGCTTATGATATGAGAATGTTAGATCTGATCTATATGGCCATGCTTAGTGCTTAATCTGCTCGATCTGATCTATTTACCTATGCTAAGTGCTTAAATACATTATATTAGTGTGGATGTTGTGAAGCCTTGTTTTATCAGTGAAGTGGGTATTGATTTCATATTGAGGAAATGAAGGTGCTAAGTGCTTTATTAAGTAGTAAAATCATAGATCTGTGTCTCGGCTAAGGTTGTAGACACCTGAGTCTTACAACCACCCCTGCCTCTACCTCGGGTGAGACTTCATCTGCTTCACATGTGTTTCTAAAAGGGCCGGTAGTTAGGGATTTGTTGGTGCATTGTTGTAGTGTTGAACCCCGAGTCTGCCCCTGTGCCAACAAATGGTCCTGATGCCAAGACCTGAAACCATGATTGTTGGGAACTGAGAAAGAAGCAGCTTTGTGCAAAGATTCATCCTGAAATTGTGAAATATTTGTGCATATATCTTGTTAGCACTCTGTAAATTATGTCCGGCTGAATAGACAAACGACAGAGGTAATTGTTTTAACTAGCTTTAGAGTTGAGGCACTAGCCTGCCCAACTCAGAGAGGGCTCTCTTGTGTCACTTGATATGTCTATGGAAACCGGCGGCTAGATTTGATTTGTTTGGGAGATTTTTAATAGAGTTGTTGGGGAAGAAGAGGGGAACACTATGGGCTATGGAGTCAAAATTCTGAAAGTGAACGAAGACAATGTGTAGACTGACAGAACGTTCCAAAGGACAAAGGCTAAATGAGGTGATGAATCTGAGTTATTCTTGAAATAAAAAGATGTGTAGGAAGATAAAGAAGACAAATAACTGCATCAGAGCATTGTTGAAATGAATTATGAATAAGTTAAGAAGACAATCACATAGTTTAAATTGCTTAGACCAAGAGCGTCGCAGGATGAATTATGGGCCTTTAAACTCTCCAATTTAAACAGAAGAAAATTTAAATGAAATGATAGGCTATAGGAAATACATACGATGAAAGGAAACAAAGCTCATATCACCACCCATTAGAATCTTTTCATAGAGACTTCAAAATCTTTTGCATTTGTATTCAGTTCAGATTCAGAAAATTTATAAATAAAGCTTGATACAACCAAAAGGTGCTCTTACTCTTCTTCCAACCCCAATACATACGTATCTCTTCACATTTTATACAAACAGTGAGTCTTTTTGTTTCCAAATCGGTTACAAATAAAGAAACGTTTCGTTTGGAAACCGTTTACACGAAAAAATAGGCGTCAAAACGCCACTTGTAAGTCAGAATCTGCAATAGCTGTGTAAATTCTGAGAACGGTTTTTGTAAAATTTTCCTCCATCTGTCCGGGATCTACATTTGAAAAAAATGTCTCTAACAGAAAAAATCTTGAATCCGGAAATATAAGGTTCCAATATATCCTCGATTATCCCATTATGTAACAGCTACGAGAAATCTGGGGGGGGTTATTGTTCTATGGCCCATGTTGAGTATAAACCTCTTTCAGTTTCTCAAAATCTGCTCCAGTTTGCCCAGAATTCACCTTGGAAGACGACTGGTCAAAATTGCTTGAAACCATGGAAACTGATATGTGTGCAATGATCGAATTCGTCTACAAATGGTTTAATCCCCAAACTTACTTTCACTAGACATTTTGCAACAATCTCTGTAGTGCTTGTCTTTTAGAAATTTCAGGGACGAGGCAAAGCGGTTTTGGGTGGAATTCTTTTCGCCCCAATGTCCCTCTAAGGGTGCCATGCATCCACGAATGAAACCACGATGGTTTTCCCCGGCCTACCCTCGAATAATTAAGTCTCGTGCTATTTCATCGCCCGGTATGGTTGTTGGTCGTTGATTTGGGTTGCTCCAAGATCCACGGTTCGTTGAGTATGACCTTTCGCATCTCCGCTACATTTGTCCATATGTCGCCAGATGTAGCCCGGTCCTCTAGACTATCGTGTTTCCCCATCATTGTATCTCTTCTCTAAATTTCTGAAACTTGGATCCTGTCTGAAAATTGTTATGGTGATAACATAGGCTCCAACTGGGGATGCTATCCTCCCTGCGAGGTAGCAAAGAACTGTAGATTGAGTCCCTATCTATTGGGTTGTTCCCAAAACATGTGCGTACCCTACTTTGACCCGTCACCATTATCCATCGGTAAAATTTCATTGTTAATTAATCCTCAGATACTTGGTAGAGTCCCTCCAATCAATCACCCAGATGATTGATATGGTTGTGCACTCATCTTGCGTTGGCCTTTGAATAGATTTTGTGTTCATGGGGAATAGAAATTTTAGCTCCTCTTCGATGTCTTAGTTTAGCACATGGTCATTGGGTCTTTATCAATAGGCAATAAGATCTCATAATGGATATAACATACAACACTAAATCATGAAATACATCAACAGTGCAGATCTAGCTAAATAATATCACACTCGAGCAACAATCCAGCTGTAATAAAAGGGAACCCCATTCACCACTGTCAAGATCTATATAAAAAATTTCCACGGCAAGCGACAACTTAACATTGAGAAACATGGGTGACTGAAACACTTTATTTGCCTTAGCTCACCTCATGACCTTTGCAAGCAATCACGCATATACATCACGAACTACTAGATTTGACTAGTATAATATTTATCACAGTTTTCGTGCCCATTCCAGGTACTTTTTGATCTAGATAATTTTCGGAAGTAACATGCCAATAAGTTGTACAGAAGTACTTCAATGACATCTTTTGGGAGGAAACTTGTAAATAAATAAAATGAAAACGAAGCTTCCTTTCGGGCTAGTGCCTGTGTGTTGCGCGTTGGGAAAATTACGTTTCCTCCTTCGCTGCTTAGTGTTATTTTCAACGTTGACTCGTATGCCATATCGGTGAGTGTTGGGGGTGGTTTTAATCACACCATTAACATCCCCGATATAAATCATTAGCTTCCACGTACCTCGGTCACTTTACCATTGTTTATATATCAGGCCACTTTAGAAAAGTTAAACATCGATTACTTTCGCTCCCCAATATGAATATTTATCGTTGATTACATTAGTAATTTGCGATCTGGTCGTATTAGACTGCCAAATGTTTTCTCACTTCTTTCTTTCCTCATCAACTGGGAATGCAGAGACACTTTACCAATAGAAAGAGTGAAAATTGGATCCAATCTTGGGTTCCTATCTTCGATCAATACATTTTGACATCCTGGCAGCATAGAATCTTTTCGTTCAGTGTCAAAATCTGTTTGGGGAAGCAACTCGATCTTCTTCAATGAAGATCCCATCATAAATACTGCACCTATACCAATCCTGCATCTGAAACTAAATGCATTGAAAGTTGAAATTGAAAACCAATAGTTGTCGAAAACTGAAAACACACATGCTAAAGTACACAACTGAAACTGACAAAAATGCTTGGTCTTCAAGCTTATTTATATAAAAATTCTCCTACCCTACTTGCTGAAACCAACATTGAATCAAGTGATCTCAAAATTCCAATGAAGCCAGTCAAGCAAATGGTTTCTTGACTGCACCTTGTTTTTAGCTCCTCCAAATAGAAAAGAGAACTCAGCAAATGATAACTCAAACTGCAAACCCCATTTTATCCATGCATTCTCGAACAACAGGTACTATGTCTTCTCCACTAATTTCATCTTATTGGCAAAAGGGTCTTCGAAAACATGTAAAACTATCCATTTTTTTAAATCAGTCCAAAGACAAGGATCTCTTTCATCTGGTTTACCCTTCTCAAATGGACATGCAACAAGATGATTGTCTTTCACATCATCTTCAATAGAGACAGGCTTTATGTACTCTTGAAAATATTTAGATGAAACGACAACCTCATGTGTTTGAGAAAAATCTGAAAATGTTCTTTCATGTTCTTGAATAAGAATGTCATCCTGGCTTTTTAAAATTTCTGAATATGTCAAATCAATAGAGGTGAAATCATGAATGGATTCTGCAACATCCAAAAGACTTATAACAACATGTTCTTCTTCAGTATTTCTTTTTAACTTTGAGTAGCTATCTTTATTAATGGTTCTATTGCCTAGACTTTCTGCACATATAATTTCAATAGCCTGATTTTCACCAATTTCTTCATGATACAAGTCTTCAAAAAATGAATGAGATGT
>SNQJ01S0175800.1:0-13459 GCA_010110895.2 Picea sitchensis | reverse complement strand
TAAAAAAACAAAAAAAAAACAAAAAAAAAACAACGTTTCATGATCCTGACAGATTCCTCTGACACTCCAGCTCCTTCCTCTGCCACGTTCTCTTTGAAATGTCACTCATACTCTTTCAAATATAATTGCATTTGTCCATATTCTCATTAAACATTTGAGAATAATATATTTGAAATAAAAATAATTCCCAAATATTTTCTATCCTGTAGAATTAAATTTCCATAATTTAATTCATGTCAGTGGTTCTTTAAAACCATGTCTTGTTTGGCCTAGTTCACCATTTCACTGTAAAAAACATTTACTGTTACTATTTCCCTGTGAAAAACATTTATTGTGTAATGTTTTTCCAATTTACGGTTTCACTGTGGAAAAACATTCACTGTGTGTTTTTTCCAGTTTACCGTCTTTGGTAAAATACCTTTTATCTTCTTCTTTTACTTCTGTAAATATTTGGATAAAGAATTATCCAATTCTTAGTTCACATGCATCTTCCCATTTAAATCTTTTGCATGGAAATAAACATTAATTTTTTTAATTTGTAAAACTTAAATCTTACCTCCGTAAAAACCTTTTCACCATGAAGAGGAATTTCATTTATTAGAAATTCCATAATTGTTGTTGAAATGCACTCGTGGAAAAATGTCGCACATTAAACATATGATAAATGGTGCATTTATTACATTGGGCTTAGGCTGGAGTGGTTTAATCCAAATTGCTTTTACCTCCGATATGATCCACGTAAAAACACGTGTCCATGAAAGAAACCACGGTTGTTTTCCCCGGCCCACCTTCACATGATTAACTTCCTCGCTATTTCAATCCCCGATATGTATGCGTTCCCTCCATCCAACCTTTGACTTTTCCACATTATAAATTGAGATTCGTGCCCATGATTTGAAGTGATTCCATAAATTAAATATTGGATTAAATATTAATATAAATATTTGAATATAAAAATATTTATATTAATAATAATAAACCATTTTTTATATTTTCTAAGGACTTTGGGCATATGAGGCTTAACACATGACTTTGTGGATAGGATAAGGGTGCTTAATAAAAAGGAATATTTTTTATTTTCAACGGGAATATGAAAATAAGGGTAAAAATGAATGAAGTGATGGAGCTAAGGGATTTAGATAAGCGTTAAGGCTAGGTATAGGTTTGGGATATTTGCCAAATGTTTGACTCATGGAGGACATGACTATTTTTGATGATTAGTTGAGTGAAGGATTTAGGTGATGGGAACTTGACGGAGCTGGTGAAAAAATTTGAAAATCTGAGTAGAAAAATAGCACAAGGACAAGATGCTTTGGGAAAAATTAATACAAATTAGTAGGTGATAACACATTCGACGCTCAAGTACTTGGTCAACAAGCTAGTGTTGAGGGGGATGATAGGTGAATGCCCTTTTCTTTTCCTGAATTTGAGTTTTAAGTAGTAGTCAAGCTCAAAAAAAATGTTGGGTTTGACCATCTTTCAAGGATAGAGTTAGGGGAAGCTAGAGGCAATTTAGATGATGAGCTCCCCGATGCACAAGTATTCGAGATCGAAGCGGTGCCATATCAACTAGCAGAGATTGTAGCATATTTAATGACTAGTCATGTGCTTGAAGGATACACTCAGACACAACACAAATAGCTAGTAACATAAAGCATCGATTACTAGTTGATCGTCAAGCACTTGTACAAGCTAGGGGTAGATGGGATCCTACATAGGCGCATATTAGAACTCCGACACGACATG
Organism: Picea sitchensis; assembly: GCA_010110895.2. NCBI lineage: Eukaryota > Viridiplantae > Streptophyta > Pinopsida > Pinales > Pinaceae > Picea > Picea sitchensis. The sequence continues at coordinate 11,713 of SNQJ01S0175800.1, read as the reverse complement.
GTCCTCTATGAAGAACATGAAGGTATTGTGAGGGGACAAAATGTTGGAAAGACAATTGCGTAGAAATTTCTATGTGTAGGGTTATGGTGGTCGTAAGTATTTGAAGAAGCTAAGGAATATTGCAAGCATTGTGACATTTTCCAATGGATTAGAAATCCTTCTAGAAGAGATGAATTGTTGATTTTCTCAATCACAATGCTAGAGCCATTTGACAAATGGGCTATTGATATCATGGGCCCAATCAACCCCCCTACATGTAGAAATGATACACGATACATTATTACTTCCATAAAATACTTGACGCGTTAGTTAGAAGCCATGCTAGTGAAAGATTATATTGCAAAGATGACCACACACTTCATCTTTGAGAATGTGATCACAAGGTTTGGCTACCCAAAATTGTTTATGAGTGATCAAGGTGCACATTTTTTGAATGACACTATCCACTTTCTCACTCAGGAATTCATGATCCATCACCAAAAGAGTATACCATATCACTCGCAAGCCAATGGAATAGTTGAAGAATTTAACAAGATATTAGAGCATGTGCTGACTAAGGTTTGTAATGTATAGTGCGACGAATGGGATCAGTGGATTCCAACAGTACTATGGGCATATAGAACGACCTATAAATGATTGACCAAGCATAACCCTTTCATGTTGGTCTATGGTAAGGAGGCCATGACGCCCTTATAATTTGTGGTACCAAGTCTACAAATTTCCCTCATGACACAGATGTTGGATGACCAATCCATTCAAAAGAGGTTGGATGAGCTACTAGAACTGGAAGAGGACTGATTGATGGCAAGTCCCAACCAACTATTCGAGAAGTAGAGACAAAAGGCTGGGCATAACCGCAACATTTGATGCAAGACCTTCCAACCAGGATGTTTGGTATTATTGTATAACAAGAAGTTCACGAAGCACCCCAACAAGTTGCATATGTGCTGGTTAGGACCATTCATATTGGTATACATCATACGCTGGCACAACAAAGTTGGTGACACTACATGGAAAACCACCAAAGGGATTGATCAATGGAAGTCGACTGAAGGCGTATTATGGCCCAAAAGGGTCGAGTGCGCCTTGAATGTAGAAAGTTTCTGAGTTAGCATAGAGTAGGAGTTAGGTAGGTAGGTATGGAAGCAGGTATAACTATGCAATGAGTGGTAGGATAAGATAAGGTTAAGTAATTAAGAAGACATGTTAGGTTGGTACTTGAAAATATTTGGAAGATTCAACAAAATGTGTGAGGTAATTAATAACGTACAAACTACATGACATGACAACTGGATCTCATAGGTGAACGATTGGACGCATAGGGTTCTAAAGGATTGAAGGGTCAAGCAATTAGGCTTGGATAGGTCACAAAGGCATAGGGGACAAGAAAATTTAGGGGAAAATGTCCCAAAGGGAACATTGGCGATACAACAATATAGTACAATTAAGGCCACAACATATTAAGAAAACATGGGGATTGGGAATGATCATGAAAGTAGGTACACAGTGGGCCGTAATCATCACAAGCTAGAAATCAAAGGCCCAATAGAGCAAGTGGTCATGCAAGAAAAATGACCCACATGGTTATTTATATCCCCCTGTGTCCAACTACCAATTACTTTGTTAAGAGTTAAACAAAAACATACATAAAGTTTCAAGAATAGGGTGCAGATCAACGACAGGACAAGGATTTGATTAGAGGGCTAGAAGTGTTGGAGATTTATCTCAACTAAGGATTCCCCAGAATGATGGCTACTTCCAATATGAAAGAGGCATGCGCTCGACTCCAGGAAACAAAGGAATGCCAAAGACCAACAATTGAACTACCAAGAGAGTTATACATTCGAGATTGTATCTCAGGCAAGGAACCCAACCTACAGTTTGTCGACTGCAACAACTGAGCTACCACACAATTCTATGAACTATGCTCCAAATCTTATGAGGAGGTCACCCTAAATCCCAAGGGGCGAGAGCCAATGATCAATACGTAATGGATTAATGCCATTTCTGAATCAGGCAGTCTGATGCTACTAGCTACCCCCCATATCATGTGCAAATTTCCTCATCTTCAACACCATCAATGTTCTTGAGGGAGACATGAAAAATTTAAAGGACATACACACTAGAAATCTCACCCTAGTCGACGACCTAGAGGTCACAGGGGCGATAATGCCAAGTCCCAGAGGAAGGACTTGGATTTGACGACGTATGTGGTTATGGATTGCACGTTGAAGGAAAAATATCCCCAAAATTTATAGACCGAGATTGATGAGAGAGAGGTTGAGATCCATGACAATTGAAGGCAAACTTCACATCTAGAATCTGGGGATTGTCAACACATTCCAGGCCCTGCACATGGATACCACACCAACCAAGATTGACATATTGTACCTAGACGAGAATTGCTAGAAGCATTCCACCAGTTCGAATCAAGAGTTCCATAACTTCATCACCAAGCTAATAACGATGACACCATCCATCGCCTTTGTTGCACCGTAAGCAAATTCATTGCCTTGAGGATGAGCCAACTAATAGTGTTGGAGGCCTGTTAGCACCCTAAGGTTTTAGTAAGACTACATGAGCACCACAAGTCAACACTACACATGTGCCCAAGAGTTTTCACATGCAGGGCCAAGTTTTAGCACCTGTGCCAACTTTCGATATACTGCGTGCTCCAACCAGGTTTTTACTACGCACAAAGACTTGAAGACATCACATGCATACCAAATCCTCAAAGATATTCAATAATGATTGTAATCGTTTTTGTAACAACTTGATTGGTCAGGGTTGAGGTTGTGGGTGAGATAGAAAGGTTGTTATGATTGCCACGCTCTAATAGACATAAGGCGAATTCATGCAGGTGTGCAAGGGTTAGGTTTTTGGTTAACAAAGAGTGCATTGTTTTGTTAACTATAGATGAGTTAGAGATCCAATTATGCATTGTATTAGTTCTTGTTACATTTAGAGATATTATATGAATATGAGAAAGAAAGTAGATCAAGATCTGAGCGTGTTACTGGTCTCTGTTTCATTTTGAATGCACGTTGAGAAGGCTTCAACCTCTATGTAGTTAAATGTATCCGAATGATGTTAAGATTAATGAATTAAGTGTGAAACACATTTGTCTCTATGTCTTATGTATTGTGGTCATAATGTATGTCTGTTATATAGTATTCCGCGTAGATCTTATATGAATGTTATGAATGAAAGTGAAATGAATGTATGGCTATGAATGCAATATTTCCTATCTGTATTGTTCCTCCATGATTTGCACAAAACCTACGGTCTCTATGATTCTCATGGAGTCTCCGGTGAGACCTTCTTGAGTCCTTGAATATTGAATATGTCTATGCCTATGGGGTATTTGTTGGTAAAGCCTTTAGAACCTTGGGTATGAAACCCCAAGCTAACAACCCTTGCCTCCAAGATTTCTTGAATGATATTTTCTATTTCATTCTTTTGTTTAAAAGGGTGTTGATAAGGATGTACATTTGGTGGTTGACTTCATAGAATTAGGGGAATACCATGGTCATGCTTTCCATGAGAAGGGGGTAAAACCTTTGGTGTCTCAAAGACTTGATGATGTTCATCAAGGACCAACTACAAGTTTGGGTGGATTTGTTATGTCGGGCTTTCCATAAGCTGTACGACATTAAATTGGGAAATAATGGGAGAGTGGCATTTTTTAGTAACTTCTCCATACGATGAGAGCTAACTATTTTAGGAGGGCTTGCCTGAATCCATCGAAGGGTGTGTACATGAACCTCTTTTGTGAAACTCATATTTAGTTCCTTGAAATCCATGGTGACTGGCGCCAACATGCATAACCATTCTTCTCTCAATACTATATCACAACCACCCATATAGATGGAAAATAGATGGTTTTTGAGTTGTTAGCCACCCATATGGAGTCTGTAATTTTCACATCTACCCCCACACTTCACCATACCTCCATTGGCAATCTTGATTTGGAAGTTATGCACCAAGTGGACAAATCAATGGGTTTCTTCTGCCACTCGCTTGTGAATGAAATTGTGAGTACTGCCACTGTCAACCAGGACTATGAATTTTTGGTGGTTGAGGTAGCTTGTAAATTTCAAGTTTTGTGGAGTTGAAATGCCCAACAGTGCATGCAGGGAGATTAAGGGTTCTTCCCGAGGGAAGTGAGGTTTTATATTTTCCCGAGTATGAGTGTTGGTGTCTTCAACTGGTAACTCTAGTGTCTCTTTAGTTAGGGGCGAAGAGGTCATGTTAATTTGGAGAGAGTTTTGTTATTTACACATATGAATTGGAGCATAGTTTTCATCACAATTGTAATATAGTCCACGTCTTTGGTGGTTTACCATTTATGTTGGAGACAATATTTGTACTTTCAAGGGATGAGTAGGGGTTGTGCTGGGGGTTTTAACATTGGTATGGCGAGTGTGGGAAATGAAAGAGGGATTTTTTGTGTGTGTGCATTTATCACCATCCCTTCTTCTAGATCCCTCCGAGATGCTTCTTACTAGGTATCATGATGTTGTATTTTGACTTGTGCTCAAATATCCTCCTTGAGGCCACTAATGAAACATTCTTTATAGAAAGAGTTTGTTAAGTTATTTGTATAGATGGATAATTACTCAAAGGCTGATGTAAAGTCTACGACTGAAATTTTTTGGTGTAACTTGGTAAGTTGTCCCAAATAGTGACTATATCTCTCGAAACACACATGGAAAGCTTTAAAAAATTGGCTCTAGGCAATGTAGCACGCATAGGATTTTTTATGCCATTCCCACCATTCCCATCATTCTGAATCTAGATACAAGACTCCTAGCCTAACTTTCATCATGTCATTATTAATCCCTGGAGGGTGAACTAATGTTCCATATGAATGACACATCTTGATGGGTCATAATCATAAAACTTGTTGAGGCCCACTTTAGGAAAATGTTTCCATATGTTATCATCCATTGGTTTATGGCTATGTAGACACAAATAGGGTTGTTGGTGGATAAATTGTCCCGATTTAGAAGTTTCTTCTTGGTGTGGCTTAATGTGCAATGCATTTCGGGTTTCTTCTTCTGGTATGCCTTGATCTAGCATAAACACCAAATTCTCATTCAACATCTTCTCCATATTGGTTGGGGTCTACCGACATTTTTGTTCCAAATTCTCATCCAACTTTTGATCCCAACTGCTTATGGTTCGATGCATTTGTTGAAACTGGCCATTAATATGTGTGTATTGATCTTCCAAGTTATCCAACCTACTAGGAATAGAGTAGGTGGTCATGTTGTTTATGATGCTAGTATGAAGTGGTTTATAGGGCTCCATCATGGGTTAGCTCATTGAAAAACGTATCTGGTCTTGAGGACAACAATGTGTCAGGTGCTATATCTCTCTAATATATGTGTAGGGTCAAACAATAGTACTCGACCCAATATCTCAGGGCACTAACTAAGGATGCTCAATCATGCACTTAGTTGTAGCACTTGACTACCCAGATACTAGAGAGTGATCTCCTTGAGTGTTATTCTCTGTCTACTATAGCAACAAGATGGTCGATTAGATTATCTAAAGTTGGTTTCAGGTATATTCAAGGGAATTCCTATATACTCAAGGGTACATGGAAGTGAGATTCTATATACAAGTATTGTCTAATGTGGTACTACTCGAAGGAGTACCAATAGGTGTTACAAAGGTTTCCAACAATGTGATTCCGCTTGGATTTCTTGTGTGTATTCTTCCCTGACTGTAGTTTTACCTGCTGAACTACATATCACTATGTTATTTAAAGATGTTATAACATGTCTCTAAAAAAAATTGAAAATTTCATGAGCTTGTTGACGCAACAAAGAGCTCCATAATCACTAGAAAATAACTTACCTTTCAAGGTAGGGTTGAGGCCTAAAAGGTAAAATGATCATAACTTCTTCTACACTTCTTGGATTGGCTATTATGACCCAAATTATGAAATGCCAAAACTTCTATAGATCTATTGGCACTAGTTTAATTAAAATTCGTGCACTCTATCAAAATATATCCAATTTGTGATATTCACAGTTGTCATTGTAAAAGCCCTAAAAAAATTGATTTTAAATCAACAATAACTCCACTTCTTAGACTCCACTTTGGATGCTTTTTTTTATATAATTTTTTAACTTGGGTATTTTTTCAAGAGGAATTCAGATTTTTGGCTAGTTTCTTCTAATTCTACATAGGACTTTTCAGAAATTGATTTGAATGTTTGCATCCTCTTTTTTCTGTAAAAAAATTGTAAAAGAGAAAAAAAAATCTCCCTTTTTTGGTCCAATAAAGAGCTCTAAAACCACTTGTAATGTACTTAACCCCAAAACTTTAGAGCAATCACATAAAATGTAGTTCAAAAGCAAATAAAACAAGATGAAATAGATAAACCTTGAGAAATATCTCTTGACAATAAAAAATAGAAATCTGTGTTCCCTTGCCTATTCAAAGGGGCAACCTCCTAGAGTAAAGCTCCAAATACAATAACAATTCTCGACAAAAAATTACATATCCTTCCACTCAATATATAGCTATCAATAGAGAATCTTAATTACCTATGAACCCACTTATAATGAGGGCTTACTAATGAATTTGGGTCTTTATATTAATAAATATAACCCTTTTTACAATGACTGACTATTAACTAACTATTTAGTGGGGTTTATTCAAGGAAGGTGGTCTCATATAGTAATAAAGTATCCCAAGTAAGTGGTTTAAGGTAGGAACCTAAAACATGGTGGGATAATGCCTCTTCTTTTTCCTTTTTGAACTTGGTACTCATTTGTCTCAAAGGTTGTAGCAAGAAATATGGTATACTAGGATTTTTCTTAGGTCTTTGATGAAACAAGTTTCTCAATTGGTGAAGAAATATGAAATGGTAGGCATAAAACATGCTTAGTCTACATTCACATGTGATGTATTTTAGAATATGGTAACCCAACTCATCCCATGGATCATGTATACTATCTCTTTTTACTCCATTCTTGTTCTCTTCCACTTCTTCATAATTGAGGAAGGACAACTTCTTGGTATCCACTTCTTCATAATTGAGGAAGAACAACTTCTTGGAATTTGTGGCTAGTTGTCTATCCTCATTGTCCAATGGAAATCATATGGGTAATTGTGATACTCTGATGATCACATGTTCATCAACCTCAATTTCTAATCCTTTTACCATGGTGGTGTATTCTCGGTTTTTGATGTTGTGGAAGTTCAAGGAAAATACCATGGCTACACTGTCATTGTACTCCTATAATTTGTTGAAGTATTCCAACCAATTTCACTATTGGAAGATCTCTACCATCTCAGGGTTTTTGTAGAGTCTTAAGGTTTCTATGGTTTCCCGTCTATTGAACCCATGACCCATATTGCAAAATTTTGTGTGAGTTTCTATGTTAGATATCTACACTATTAATTTGCTGAGAAACCCTTTCTAAATCATAAACCTTGAAGTGGAAAATAAATTTAGTGAAAACTTCAACTTTATAGAAATTGACTTCTTAAAATGATAAACCCTACAACTGTGTAACCTTGCAACCGTGGCCAACAATATTTGATGGAGAACATTGAGCTTTCATAGTTCATTTCTTTGATTTTGGTATCACTTAGTGCTCTTTTATTGTGGTTTTAGTCTAGTAATAGGCATGAACTTATGTCACCTTTTTTCTCTCAACCTGAGCTTATACTTCTTTTTCAGTTGCAGTTTTGGTCACCTTCTTCCTTGATAGTTCAAATACATGGCACAATTAAAAACATGAGTGGCATCCTGATTGACATGATCTTTACCTACTTGGCACTGATTTCCTTGTCGTCTTCAGTTTATACCAGATATCCCCCCCAACTTAAGCTTTAAGGCCCACCTCGACAAGCGACGTGGAGTTAGTTACATTAATGAATATGAAACTTTGGATTATGATATGCACACTAGTAATGACTAGAGTTTGGAGTATACATGACATACCTTTGTTATGATTGGATGATGTGATATGCATGAAGGTTGTAGATGCATGCATGTATTGGAGGTGTTGGAGTGTGCCTTTGGAGTTTTTCTTATAGACAAAGTGTTGGGCAAAGTATCTTGTTGATGGATGTAGAATGTGATCTTGAAATGGGGGATCCTATAGATTCCTATATAATGCCATCATGAAATAGAGTATCTTATAATAGTCTTAACAATGCTCTCATGGAGATATTAGGGTGTAATATTTGATGTAGAGTGATGTACAATTATTTTTTGATCTATGTATGTAGGTTGCTATGGGTTTTGTGTCATTTCCTACTTTAAAAATTGTTCTAAACAAAGTCTTGTAGCTTCACATAAAAGCCTAGAAACAACTTTTCTATAGCTTCATGTAGCATTTTATGTAGCAAATTTCCTATAGCTTATTGTAGCATTTTATGTAGTGATTTTCTTATAGCTTCCTGTAGGAGTCTATGTAAGTGTATAAAGTGTGTTTAAAATATTTTATAGTGGATGGGAGGTGAAATATGGATGTAAAATGTGTATAAAATGAATGATGATGGAACAAGTGCAATGGAGGTAATATATGATACAATTGATGAATGAAGTGGGAATGTGAAGAGATTAAGTGATACTACAACTGTGTTGTAATGCTTGAGGTATACCTCCAGAGATGACCCTGCTATATGGTGATGTAATGGTGTGGTAGTCTTTCAAGATTATGATTTATAAGTTGTGGTTTACAACCTTTTAAGTCAAAATTTTGTTCTTCAAAGATTTCTCTTGTATTTATGGGACTATGTATTTCGTGGAACTCTAGGACCTGTTTAGAGATTATTGCATTCCTCTTTTTACTGAGTTGTATTGGAGAGTTTAGAGAAGCCTTGGAAATAAAAGTCAGCTACAACCTTAAGATTCCATTTTTTTGAATTCTGTTTTAATAGTGGAACATGCTTTTGCTTTCTTTTTCAGAGACTGTTTGAAATTCGAGTGAGATGCATGTTGTATTGAAATATGAATAGAGTATACTTGAGATGCATGATGTTTGAAGTTGAAATAGTGTAGGCATGAGATGCATGTTGAGATAGGTTTTTGAACCTTTGCATTAGATATGATATTTTCTCACTAGTATGATATTTGTTGATGTAGACTGCTTGGATTTGAACACTATACTTAGTTAGGTTATCTTGGAAATGATTGATAGTTTATATATGTTGGCAACATGCTTACCTTGGATGTATATATTTTTGAATTTTTCTTTCTAGTAAAGTACATATCTTTTTTGTTTGTTGGCACTTCATGATTTTTTTTAACTTCTTTTTTTATATACATTGAAATTTGCTTTTTTGTTGAGCCCTATTTCTCTTTTTCTTGTTTCTTGTGGGATCGAGTTGTGGTGTTGTATTGTTGGAGTGTTGTTGACTTGATGTTGATGATAGTGTGATAAAATTTCATTTATGAGCATCATTTTTTTATCATGATATATCATACATTTCCTTTCCTATATAAGGTTGAGATCTTAGCATTTTGAAACTTGATCTCGATTTATAGTTCCTCTTGTAGTTTTTAGGATTAGTAATTCATTATATGCCTATTTAGAGTTATCGCATGTATTCTACATATTTGTGACTCTAAGATGTATATACTAGTTGATGTAGACTGATGATTGATTTGTACTATGGTTGATGTAGATTTAAAGTGGAGGATTTGGAACTTGCACAATTGGTAACTTGGAGTCTAGATATACAAAAATTGAAGTGTAGAAAACTTGGAGAGTAACTTTCCTAATTTGAGTACACATAAATTCTTTGAGTACTTGTGGATTTTCCCTCTTTCTATATTTGGCCCGAGTGTTCCTCCTGAGTTGTTGGTTAATTGTAATGCGACAAACTCTAAAAAGAAGGGTTTTCCCCAATTCTCCACCCTTTGATGCCTATACAAGTTTTCACCATAAATAATTTTTATTCCAGAGCTTTTCTTACCTCCTAAAAGGTTTTTAATCATTGTTCTATCCCCAATGCCTCAATGAGGTTTTCACCATGGGATTTTCCCCTCTTTTTTGTGTTTTGTATTTTTATTTTCTCTTTTTTTTTTGTGTTTCTTTCAATGGACTCTAGAAATCAAAATGAGTCAGGGGAATTGCTACTGCAAAGTGTTGAATTTGGAGTAGATTGGTGAATTCCTCTCTTGTCATTGACTTCTTATAGAATTTAAGTCTATAACCATTGACGAAGTGGGGTATATTTTCTTCATTTATGGTTTTGATCTTGACTAAGGCATTGTTATAGCGTGTTTACTTGGTATGGACCCATCCATATGGTATTTAGTTTGCCTTATAAGTCTTTGAATATTAAATCTTAGAGAAGGGCCCAATATCCTTCTTTGAAAACCCCAGACTTAATAATCTTATCATGCCATCTTTTCCTATGTTGTTGTACTACCTCAATGTGAAACAAGTCATACTGCCTATACTCATATAAGGAATTTAGTTGTTGTAATATTTCCTGCTAGGCTGTTAATAGATCAAAATTTAGGATTGAGGCTATTTTAAGTGTTTCTATATCAAATTATATGGAGAACAATGCCTTTTTGTTAAATACCAACTCATAGGGTGTGAACCCTGTGGTGGTTTTCCAAGTTGCATTGTATGCCCATACAACTTCAACCAGTTTGTTTGCCCAATCTTTCTTATGCAAGTGGACTATTTTTTTGAGGATGTTTTCCATCTCTCTATTGGTTACTTCTACTTGGCCATTTTCTCGAGGGTGGTTTCTATGGCATATTTCATTTAGTTGCATGAGATTTTTATCTAGATTAGATGTGAGCTAGGGGCCTTGATCTGTCACTATTTCTCTTGGGGCCTCAAACCTAGAAAATATATTCTCTTGTAAGAACTATGCTACTTTCCCTTCATTTGCATTTTTCACGGTCTTTACTTATGCCCACTTGGTCAAATAATAAATGTAGACTAGGATGTGGTACTTTTCATTTGAAGGAGGGTCAATGGACCCCAAACATTCTAGGCCCCATTTTTTGAAGTGTTCAAATGAGACCTAAGGCTGTACTAACATTTCATCCCTCTTTGTTGGCTTGCCAATCCTTTGAGATTCATCACAACGGTATACATATTGTTCAATATCCTTATGTAGAGTAGGCCAATAGTATCCATCTTGAATGATCTTGTAGGTTATCCTCTTTGCAACATAATGGCCTCCACAGGGCTCATCATGGTATGCATGGAGAATACCATGTACCTCATCTCATCTTATACACCTTTTGAGAAACTTATATTCTCTAAGATTAAATACATAGATACTTTTATCCATGTATAGGTGGCACTTTTCCCAACAATATTGTAGCGTTCTCTGTAAGATAAGTATTGAGGAAATATCCCCATAGCTAGGCACATTTCTATGTCAACAAATTGAAGAGTATCTATAGAGACTGCAAAGAGATATTGATTAAGAAGGATTCCATCTATAGCCTCATCATCTGTAGTACTTGTCATTCTTGATAGGAAATTTGCAACAACATTATGTTTACTTGGTTTGTCAAGGATTCTTAGATCAAATTCCTATAGTAGCAAGAGCCATCTAATTATCCAATCATTAATATTAGTTTTATTCATTAAATATCTGATGGCAACATGCAACCATAACAACTATGAAAGCTTAAACCAAATCGATATCAACTTGTCACATACAAGAATCAGAAGGGCCTTAAGAGGGAAACTATAGAGGATAGCCA
>SNQJ01S0175799.1:0-19756 GCA_010110895.2 Picea sitchensis | reverse complement strand
AGGTACCTGCCCCGATTCTCTCGGCTACTTGGAAGGGTCCAAGCCATAGGCTTTGAAACCTAGAGTGTTTTCCCATAGGTTTGTTTTCTTTGTCCCATTTAAGCATTAAGTCTCCTATCTTGAAGATATTTTCTTTAGCCTTATGCTTATCAAACCATCATTTCACTATTTGTTGGTGAGCCAGGAATTTTGACTCAGCCTTTTCTCTCTCTTCCTCCAACATGAGCAGAGTGTTGATTCTTTGTTGCATGGCTGACGAGGGTTCTTCATGGGAGTCTTGGGCCAATAAATAGTGCTCAAGAAATTAGCCTAATTTCTTGAGCACTCAAAACACCCTAAAAAATCTATGAACATCTTATTTTTTGGGTACCACTCAATATTCTTAGTCGACTGTCTGCACGAATTGGTGACCCATATTTTTCCCTGACTCACTTGAGAAATTCAGCATCGACAAAAGATAAAGGTGGTGAAAATCGTCTAGAAAGTCAAAGTAGCCGAGTACCGACCTTCATCGGCATCGACTGATTAAAGCGTTTCTTTCCCATGAACAACCTCGGGAAGGATTTCACCGAAGTCCGATCCATTCGGTTTCGATAGAAAAAAGTGTAATAATAAACACCACGCAAAGGTAAGGAGTAGACAGTTGATCCCCGATCCCTACGTCGGAGTGATGTGATGCGATGAGACGTTTTACCTCTTTATGTGTCAGATATGCCACATTCAAAGATGGTAGTTAATTCCTAGATCACGCATTAGTTACTAATTTGCACACGAATCAAAAGGATCTATTAAACCCACCAATACAATTTATCTTCTCCCGTGCCTTCGCTGTCAAGTAGTTAAGGTTTATTTGCAGAAATTTGAGGGCAATTTATTTTGAATTTACATTTATTACTCATATTAACTGATCGATATGACTGGTAGTACCTCTCTAGTTATATCATGTTCAAGTCATTGTGCATGGTCCCATTTTGCACAGCAAGAAATTCAGAACAAACAGAAGAGTGAAGACAACAACCCAGAAGAAAACGCCCAAAGTTCAGTGAGTATTAAGTAATTATCATAGCAAGCGTTACAGGTATGTATCTACTAATGGTTTTCATGCATTCGATTGTTACATGTCCACACCCAACGCTACTCTGTACACATGTTCAAATAACATTGTAAATTGTAGGAACAATGCCTCCAAAGAAGCCTTCCACCAGGAAATCCATGAGAGCCCCTAAGCTGCAAGAATAAGAAGTAGGAGAAGGATCTTCCCCATCAGTTGTGAGACAATTAGAATTTGCTCCCAAGCCATTATCTATCATTAAGAGAATCACCAAGGAGCCCTTTATCCATCCCCCATCTTTCGTAGATACGGAGGCAAGTATTGGAGCCAAGATGGCATTTCCTCGCCAGGAAGAATTTTTCAAGAAAATCAAGAAATAAGAACCCCTCAAATATACCTCGCATAGTGATCTTGAAACAAGGAAACTCGACGATGACGTCCTCCCCAACATTTGCAAATATTATCTACACATGGTGGCAAGCCGGTCTCCAGTCTTTCCTTCCATCGAGCTCCTGAAGTGGATTATTGACCACACTGATGACCAAAAATGTTTGATCAATGATGATCACGACGAATGCGTCAGAGTCTTCCTACCATTAGAGGTTCAGAGTTACTATAAGCTCAAAGATTTTGAGCTAAAAATGAGCACTGATTTCGTCTTGAATTTCTATCCGTCACATGATACCAGCAAAATCATGTCGTCTTGGTGGAGAGAAGACAAAAAATTCACAAACTGGACTGTTGGCTGGTATCCAATAGCCAATCTCAGGGAACCATACATATATCTCATGTCTCTACTCTGCAGGTTACATGGGAAGAAAGACTGGTCCTGATTTTTAAAGGCTTGGATGCCTCTGGCTTTTACGGTTGCCATTTCAGGCACAGGCTTCAATTGGGGTGCCATCATCTCCAAGCAGTTGAGCACTTGCATGAAACAGGCACAGGTGCCAAAGGAGGGAGATACCCTCGCCTTCTACATGGCCTCGTATCTACTGGACATCATTTGTGCTAGGAACGCTTTCATCAGGATGAACCTGAATTGGCACTTTTCAGAGCTCGCAGTCCATGTATACTTCAGCATCCTATGGGAAAACAGGTACAAGAAATACTATGTTGTTATCTGTGATCATTTTATAGCACGCACGTACTTCTTGCTCTTCAGGAAAGTATCCCTAGATTGTCAGATGAAGCAAAGAAGGTTATAACCAAAATTGGCCATTGGTATTTAGATGAATGAGAAACCTACATCATGGTTTTCGGTGCAACAGGGGCACCCCACTTATTACCCATTTATGTTCCCGACCGACAAGTGTTAGGGGAAATTTTCTATCAAACCATCCTACAAGGATACAATGCAACTTTAGTAAAAGACAAGAAGTGGGATTTCATACCATATGGGTTTCATATCGGATTCTGCATGGTCAAAGATACCGTGCATGATAAACAACTTGGGCTTGGTCAATTGGAATTTCGTTTCCAAACTGGCCAATTTTGCAAAAGCGATCCCAAGGGATTGGTTCTACATCACGTGTCGCAGGTATCATATTGTTGGCCCTATGCCCATGACCAGTTCGAGGATGAAATATTTACTAAGAACACCCAAGACTAGAATGTGGTGGCATCCAGGAAAATTGATCCTTGAGGAACTAGGTTTAGAGCTATGAGCCACGAAGAACAGGCAACGGTTCTGGAGCAGGCAGTTCAAGAAATTATCCGACACCAAGGAGGAGTAGTTGCACATGAATTGGATGAAGAAATAAGTGATCCCAAAGAAGACATTGAAGCTGTGGGAACTCATCGGGAATCCCCGGTACAATTCAGGGATCTCCAAGAAGATCAAGCTGCACGAGAAAGGGGTACATTGTTACTTTAGCAAATCGAGTTGTTGATGAAACAGATGTGGGATGACCTGTATCTTTTCATAGGACCTTCAGTTTCAACTTTTGTTCAAAGTATCTCGACAGAGTCAAATGATCATGGGTCCATAGTCCCCGACAACGCCCATGGGTTAAGAAACCCTGAACCCGCAAAATCGTCGATCGATCCTTCATAAGAAGGGACAACTCAACCAAAGACAGGTCGGGTCTCGATAGAGATGCAAGCGCCCAATCCCTTGAGAACTCTTATACATATTTATAGTGATGACGAGAGTCCAGAACCCGCTCACGGCACCCCGGTGCGAGTTCAAGAGGAAAAATATCCCGAGAAAACCACTTCCCCTGAGCCCGTGGTCCAAGACAAGCAAGCCTTATAAAAGGAAGTAGGGTCTGAAGATGGCCTCTACACAAGAGAGTTCGACAAACAGGAAGCAGAAGCAAGACCGAGTGGTGAAACTCCAAAAAAGAAAATTGGTAGTTATACGACCAAAGAGAAAGTAAGCAATGAGTATGTACCCTATGCCTCCATTACACCCAATATTCAATTCCCAGACGAACAACAAGTAGAGGCTGGATCCACAAAACAGAGCCAAGGAATTTGAGAATCCACTCCTAAGCAAATATACACCATGGGTAGCTTGAGAAACACCCTCTCATGGGGATATCAACAAATACCAGAACTAGTAGACGAAGTAGTAGACATCTATGCAATATCCTACGATCAAAAGAGGAAGGCCATCATTAAAAGGAACATGAAAAGGCGAAGGATCACTTTGGATCAATCCATCTTGGTTACCACAGAAGATAACTTAATCAACACTGCAAAAGCTCGCACGTCCAAACTGATCTACGTAGGAAAATCCCTCTCAGATGTCGCTCGGGACAGAGACAGGAGAGATGAAAAGGAACTAGCTGACACCTAGTAGGAGCTCGAACACCTACGCCATCTTGTCAAATACTATAAAGGAGATACACATACCACTGTGTATCTGAAGGAAGAGTTCAATGGAGTTTATAACGAGTTCAAGAAGGAAAGGCACATGTTAAATGAGAACATAGTCGAGTTCCAGGAGGATACTCTCATGGCACTTGCAACATGCAAAGAGATGGAAAGGTGGCACAAAAAGGCACAACAAGCAGTAAAGAGATTCAAATACATTGAGGCGGTTCAACAGGGTCAAGAAATGGAAAATCATGGCATTCAACTGGTTGGAAAATGTAGTCTTGAATGCATGAAGAAATCCATCAAATATTGGGCTAAGATGACTCGGGACCCACACCGAGAAATCCAAAAGCAATGGGCCAAGTGTTAGAAACACTGGGGTAAAATTAATAAAGTAATGAAAGATGTTGGTCTCCCCGAATTAGACACCCCCGATGAATTCACTAACCTGAGCGATGTGTTCAAGACGCACTCCATACAAGAATCAGTTTGGGCTAAATAGTGTGCAAAGGTCACCGATACAAAGCCAGGGCAAGTGCAACAATTCACAAGACACCCGATCAGAGCTCGAGCCATGCTGCAATAGTAGAACTCCATTTTGGTAAAGTACCGAACACATGCAGTGGATTTCATAGGAGTATATGTTTCCCCTATGGAACAACACAGGTTTCCATGGGCTTAAACCTGTGAAGATCTATTTATCAGTTGGTCTGAATATGAAACAAGTCACCATTTTCAAGAAACATCTCAGGTGGACTGTTGAAAGAAAATGTTGGATGATCACGCCACGTGGCAATTTTGGTTTAGCCTGAATTTTATTTGGCCATTAATTGCAATTGAATTTTAGATTATAAATAGAGACATTGACTGATTAGTCAAGAGTCGATGGTTGTTGTAAGAACTATTTCTTTTTTGGTTTGTTGATAATTATTTTGAGACTGCTATGAATTGAGAAGTCCTTCTGAACCAAAGACAATCTATTTTCATCAAATGTATGTGATTGGAGTTGGAGAATAATTACTTCCTATTATGTTCCACGAATGATCCAGTAAATGAGTAAGAGCAATCGATTTTGTTGTTAAGTTATCTGGTGCAATGTTTTGATGTTCTTTGCTCTAATGATGAAGATAAATCGTTGTGTCATTATGCAATGAATGTTATGGTAGATGAATTATTTTTCTTCCCACAATCTTGGTTACATATGTGTTTTTCTTCCTTTTAGTTAGATTCTCAGGCATTAATTGGATGCTCATTTGGTTAATGTATTATTACTAGGCCCTTTGATATAGAATTGTTGTCTGCATGTTTGAGTAGCGGGTTATCCCAAGCTTAGCCTCTTCCCAGTAGTTGAAATTCAATCCTGTTACTTGTCAAGTTGGATTATGATGGCTTGCATCTCTCAAACCATCCCCACTCAAGAGAAAATACAGAAAATAATGATCCTACCTAAAGGGAGAACCTTCACAATAAAACACAAATCCCATCGATAAATTGGTCAGATCGCAAGATCTGGAGAACCATTCCATCTCAAACGTTGCAGAGTCTAATTGGGCCTTGGTGGCGATTTTGGTTCCTACTGTTGAATCAAAGGGATTTAAGACCCATCAACAAAATTGGTGCTAGAAGGAGGGCCTGAGAATGAATGGTTGAATATACAACTTATATAACATTTTGAATAGCCTACAGATTCGTAACAGTCCACATGCATGGCTAGTCATCCAATAGACAACCCATGCTTACTGAGTACTTCTGAAATGGGTAACTCACCCAAGTCCGAGGAAGAACCTTTTCACCCTGAAATAGTACCCTACTCCCTCCCTCATGAGGAAGTGAATCAATTCAAGATAATCACCAGATCCTATGCCCAACAAATCGAGGCGTTGTCCTTAACTCCCATCCTCCCTCAGAGAAAACAACAAAGTAGACTGGTGGTTAGCACTCCTGATGAAGTTTTTGCACACTCCATCGAAGACTTAATATATTTTTTGATCACCAAAATCCAAGAGCCTCTTGATCTCATACCCAAGACATCGGTCGACGACATCCCCAAGCATGACGAATTTTTGGAAGAAGAAGAGCATGACTCTGACTCTAAAGATATGGAAGGGAACAACGATCGTGAGGAGGAAAGAGAAGTTCCACTTCAAGACAATCAACCTTGGTTGGACGGAGACGATGTGGCCATCCCTGGATGAGTACACAATATTCCTCGACACCCGGAATAGCTACTCCTCAAGTACGACCCTGAAACTTCAAGCTTGCCTGAAGATCATATCAAGAAATTCATACTTGCGATCAGACTTATGAACGTTCAACATGAATATGTAGTATGTAGGCGTTTCCCCTACACGTTTGAAAAATATGCTTCCATGTGGTATTTTAATTTGCAGGTAGGATCTATAACTAGATGGACTAAATTCCAAAAGGAATTTCTAGACAAATTTGTGGAAGAAACTACTACAGGAGCCCTGATGGTTGAGTTGTTCGTAGCCACCATGACCCCAAAATAAAGGGTCAAATATTTCAATCAAATATTCACAACCATCTTAAACAATTTCCAGCTCGTGGAGAAACCCACTCAAGAATTGCAGATCGAGGTTTATGACAACGTGCTTTCAGCTTCTATTTCCATGTTCGTTAAAAGAGTCACCAAGCAAACCCTCGTGGAGAATTTTGAAGAGGCCAAGACGATATAATTTCAGATGAAAGGATGTAAAGAAGGCCAAGCCTCTCTAGTAAGAAAAGAAAGCCAACCCCCTCCTAGGAGAGGACTCCTTTTGACTAGACCGTCAGGGAAACTGGCTGAACAAACTCCCGATAAAGGTAATGGAGATATAGAATATTTGTAGCGCATGGTCAAGAAACTATCAAATGAGATTATAGACATGGAAAGAAGCACAGGGGAAGGAAAACAAGGCCAAAAACCCTATAATCCTTTCTTTAAAAGAAACCAGCCTTTCAAAGCAATTGAACCTCCCCCAGCCAACCTAAACATTGACCTAGAGAATGTTGTGTCTGATTCTTTCTGCACCTATAACCAGGAGAACCACTCTGAAAGAGGATTCCCTCAATGGGTTTGCGCCATGATTTTAATGGCCAATCATTTTATGGATGAAGTCTCACTGACCGAACAGTCAAGCAGTTCTACCATGAATATTGTCGATCAGGAAGAAGTTGACCCACCACGAGACACGACCATGTTGATATGGGATCCCAATGTAATCGCATCTTTGGATGATTTGTTTGAGTCTCGAGAACAACCCACAGAAGTTTCGATAACACAGATGCGTAGTAAAGGTCAACCTGACTCAAAAAATATCGACGTCGCCCGGTCCCCACAAAGTAAGTTAACTCCCAATCGTCTGAAAATACCTTTCTCTCTAGGCAAAAAACCGATAAGAATCCATACCAAGGAATTTCCCAAGCTGGATTACAACGTAGTCAAAGATTTGAAAAAGATGAAGGCTAATATATCAGTTATGGATATATGTAGGATTCCTCAGCAGAAAGACTTTTTGTTGCAAGCTCTGAGTTCGATAGAAGACCTGACTATAGGAAATGTCTAGAAGAAGGATCTGTCCTCGACATATTTGGAAATCAGCCAACCATAAATACCTACTCAGAAGGTAGGCAGAAGAAGCCTTTTGTACCACCTTTCCTTTTAACATTCGAAGTTTTTAACAGGAATCTTCATAATTTCTTGGTAGATTTTGGGGCGTCCTCTAATGTAATGCCCTTGGCCATTTGTAATAAAATGGGTGTTGTCCCTCTCAGAAGTGGTAAGCATGTCATACAACTAGACAGAACCCAAGTCAAAGTTATGGGAGAACTCAAAGATGTAAAGATCAGGATAGCGACACATCCTAATTTCGTGAGAATAATTGACATCATTGTAGTAGATATCCTAGAGGCATATGGACTATTGTTGAGTCATGACTGGTCCAAAAAGATGAATGGATATTTTAGTACGGACTGGGCACACCTTTGGTTACCACTAAAGGGATACAACATCATGATCATAATCGACAGAGAAAGATATCTGAAGCATACGATCACCGACCTAGAAACACCGAACGAACCCACGTCTACCGATTTCCCGGTATTGGGAAATTACTCTTGTGATTCCCACTTCGGGGAATTTTCTCCTCTGATGTCCGTTGTTCCTCTTACCCAAAACTCGGAAATAATATTTCAAGAGGAACCGTTGACGCCGATAGAGAACACTCTCTTTTGCCAAAATCTTTCGATCAAGCTTACGAGATGAGAGATCGGTAATAAAGAAATTAGTGTAACACCCAGCCAGGATGTTCAACAATTAATTCTTCATTTTATACATACACAATAACAACTTTTCTTTAACATAATTTCATTTCATTTACACATTTCTTCTACATTTGCTCAACGATAAATCTAAATAGCATGATGAAATAAGTAATAGGTTAACTCTAAGATTTGCAACTTAAAAAAAAAGTATATACAAATATCAACAACAAATACCACTGAAAAATACCTCTTCCTTAGTTTGTCGAAGCTCATTGATTGCAATGTAGTCCTAGGCGCTTCCTAGCATTCTTTTCCTGCTTTCCTAGAGTGAAACAACATAATCCTCCCTGCCAACTAGGAGCCTATCTGACTTCCTAGCTCCAAGAAACCTTTCGATTTCTTAGCCCTCTGTGCCCATTTAATTCATCACACCCCACCATGCTCATTTAATTCATCACACCCACCATCTATCAAAGTCAAAAAGGTATTTAATGCTTCTAGATATTTGTATGCAATATAATTTTCATATTCAATAAACATTCAATTAAATAGTTAATAATTTACTTTAATAATTAATATAGTAATTACTTATACTAGTGTACATGGGTAGGGTATGTGTGTGTAGCTAGCAGACACATATCTCATGCATGTACTAACGATAAACAATCATTGTCTCTAGTGCATACTTCCTATATGATCACCAAGACACGTAGGACAACAGATCAAGTAATGCATCATTTAATAATATTAACGAACTAAATTACACCAATTCATCAATAACTCATTGTCACACTTAAAATTTCATTTTCATATTCAATAAACATTCAATTAAATAGTTAATAATTCACTTTAATAATTACACATAGTACTACTTATACTAGTGTACATGGTAGGGGTATGTGTGTGTAGCTATGCATACATATCTCATGCATGTACTCAACTATAAACAATCATTGTCTCTAGTGCATACTTCCTATATGATCACACCAAGACACGTGTAGGGACAACGTATCAAGTAATGCATCATTTAATAATATTAACTTAACTAAATTACACCAATTCATCAATAACTCATTGTCACACTTAAAATTTCACAGGGAAACAGTGAAATCAAAGAGGGTTTTAAACATGGTAGGAACCAAGTGAGTAAACAATAGTGGCATCTCTAATCCCCAATCAGTATTCTCAACTAACATCGAAGCATCCTTCCTTCCTAACCCACTTCCATCTTCCATCCTATCCTTTCCTCGGTTGGACTAAGATGGACCGTCAATTATATTGACCTAACTCCAGATAGAACCCGTAAGCAGAAGTGTCATACATCTCGACCAAGCTTCCCCAATAGGCAACTAGCAATCGTCATCACACACTAGGGGAGCGTGACTTCACACAACCCTCCCATGACTCTAGGTTTCGGAGGATAAACGGTGGGAAATACCTCCACCCCTCCTCATAGAACTAGGGTCAACACCCTACATCAATCCATATTGTGCAACTACTATTCTTAGAGTCATGTCATCAACATCCACTCTAGGTAAGTTGTGCATACTGTCAAAACCACACTTACCATAGATCATAGTAATATTTTGAATCATAAATTAAATAGTAAGTACAACTTATAGCATACAATATCTTCTTGATGTCTAAGACATCCCAGTTACCTCAATACTATAGTCATTTGGCTATCACATAGCTCATCATCCTATAGGTTAGTTCACCAATAACACATGTTGATGCAGATACATCACAAATTTATATAAGAATCCATATTTCCATTGACCCTCAATTAAGAAATGTGTTCCTATTTACATCATGCATTGCATCTATTATACATTCACAACATAACTTGAATTGGTATACATGTACCAAACTTACCCATTTTAATTTTCATGTTTAAATAATCAAATAACTATCTTTGTCATGAGCATATATCATGTAACATACAAATAGGTCTAGAGGTACACATCTCAATTTCTAACAAAGTCTAACTGACTCCAAACAAATGCTAAACTTTGAATTATTAATATGAGTAAACAACAATGTTCTAACTACCTAAGGTCAAAATATGGGGTGTTACATACACCCACCCTTCAAGAAACTTCATCCCGAAGTTATGATCATTCACAATATGAGGAGAATTTATGACACAACTTCTATTTATCTTTCGCGATAGCAAACCTTGCGTTATATTGGTCTCATTGGACAATGACTTGATTAAAACATGTCAAGGGTATTAATATATTGGTTGCAACTGCGCCTATTTAGTAGGCACCTTACTATGTCTTGACTGTATTTTATTACCATTGGTAATTAAATTAATGAAACGACACGCTTCTCTTATATATTTATTCTTCCTAAGTTGTATATTAAAGTATAGTCTTTTAGTTTGATATCCAATTATAATCTTATCTCATTATTGGTTCTTTAGTTAAGTGAATCTTATATTGAGTTCCTTTATAATTTAAGCCAAGCATATAATTCCACCTAGAATATCTTTAAAATTATAACCAATTATCATTGACTTTACTATCACTCTAACTTGAGTGATACAATACATATGCCATCATAAAATTTCCCATGCTTAGGAACATTGACTAATATACTACTAAATGATTTTCATGTGATGTCATCACTTCACTGTTTGTTTTTCTATTGTCCTGAATATCTCTCTTTTCTGAAGTTGTATAGATTATCTCTCAAACAAGTTAATTGTCTAGTATAGGATTCTCTTCATCGCTGTCGAGGAAAATCTTTCTTTCTATCAACAATTCATTATTACAAACATGCCTATACATAAAGAGCACCATGTTGAAAAGTGGGTTAGGGAATATTTTATATCAGTAATAAAAAAAAAATTACTACAAGAGTTCATTCCAAAATCTTTCATCATTTGTCCTTGAGGTCTTCTCTTCTCACCATTGTACTTCTTACGTCTCAAAATTGTATCCTCTATACCTACATAGTATTTACCAACTTTGGTATCTAGCTATTTTCTTGTCCATTTCTAGCACTCCCAAGTTCTTTCCCCTACCATGAAAGACGTTTTTAACAATGGGAAACATGTGTTCATCATTCCTCATCTAGATTTATTTATTTACATATTTATTTTCAAACATAGTTTCTTCATAGGGAAAATCCTTGTTAATGAACTAGTAGTTGCTAGACAAATTAATGCATTTCAAGGTGTTTCCTCTAATTTAGATAATGCATCCCTCTTACAACAGACTCGTGCATACTAACTAATAGAACTTGGTTGACATATCATGCCACACCTTATGACATAATAAAACACATTGTCACGATACTTCACTTATCATTCTAAGATCAAGTTTTAAATTCACAACATAGGCTTACTTACAATATCCATTTGAATGTTCATTAGAATGTGGAACTAAACATAAGCACCCACTACAGTCTTATGTTGTCAATATCACCATACTAACCTACATAATGATTAAGTACAACCCACAACTTCCTCCTTCGCAATACACTCTCTCTAGGGTCAAGACCCTTTCCTACTCACACTTAAGTAGAAGAAACCCAAGTGCATAAGCTATGTTGATAACCTAGAAAAACTTTCAATGACACACCAAACCAAATTCTCCATTAACTATGTAATATTTTCTAGCCAACGGTAAATTGTTACATGACCCTCCCTCTATGGAAAATAAGTATCACCAGAAAAGTCATAGATATTCTCATACACAAAACATATAATACACAAGAATTAAGAGTAGAACACATCATCAGTTGTTTATGATAATCATAAATATTATGGAGACCTTAAAATTCGTTAACCTACCCATGAAACCAACCTCTTGCTAACCTGTAAGTGGTAAATGTTTTTTTTGTAATATCGATGTGTCCTTCACTCTTAACATTACTAAGGTTAGATTCTCCCTTACAATCACTAGAAACCATGCTTATGACTATGTTTTCATTTGAAATCAAGTTTACTAAAGGCCTTCCACTTACTTACAAAGTGAAGAATGACCCCTAAGTCATACACCACGTAATGTTTCCAACATCAATCAATTATTTTCTAAGTTACAAGATTTGGTTCAACATGATCACCCTTAACCTAAAAACATATCAAGTTGCACTTTAATTATAATCTACACTTCGATATCTCTATTCCACACTCTAGTAATTAGATTCAACATTCTAACTTGAAATGGTTACATAAAACTATGCTTGTTTTACCCACAATGACATGTACTTTTGTAATGCTTTGAATGCATTAAAATTCCTCATGATACCCACTCTTATGGTGACTTAGGTTGAATCTCGTTATTATTATTTTATCTTCATGCCTCAATAAAATAAAAGTTTGAAACACTAACGTGTTGCTCCCTAAATTCTTGTCAAAATTATTGAAGTAAAATTATATATATATAACCTTTGATTAACTATTTTAGCTTTCACATCCAAAAAAAAACCATTTATATTAGAGACAACTTAAATTTACAAAATCCTTTACAGACATAAATTTGAATTTTAACTATTAGAAGTGGGGGACACAATCAGTTGATCGCATAAATATCAGAGAAAAGGAACAATACTTCATCCATATTCTACTTACTGAATTCCAAATAAGTATATTTATAACACATTGNATTAACTATTTTAGCTTTCACATAAAAAAACCATTTATATTAGAGACAACTTAAATTTACAAAATCCTTTACGGACATAAATTTGAATTTTAACTATTAGAAATGTTCAGTGGGGGACACAATCGGTTGATCGCATAAATATCATAGCAAAGGAACAATACTTCATCCATATTCTACTTACTGAATTCCAAATAAGTATATTTATAACACTTTGATTAAATATAATGTTTATATATTTATTTTTTCCTTAGGGTTTATGTATAAAGTAAATTGTAAATTTGATGCTATTTTTATTTTATTATTATTCAACTTAAAGTAACAGATTATTCTACAAAGTGATTAAAATTAAAGGATTATTATCTTACAAAAATGATTATAAAATTGAAGAATAAAATCCATGTGCTAATGACATAATAGATTGATATTCGCAAACATAGTGATTTTATTATAACAAGGAGTTGAAATTGATTATGGTGATTTTATTATATCAAGATAATTTGATTCACGTGAATATGTTACAATTTATTGATGATTTTTCCTTTTGAAATAAAGAAGTTGATTGCCAAATTCTCCTCAATCATCATGGTGAAACAATTCTTCAATAAGCTAGATATATTTATATTTTAAGTCATTTTCTTTAATGATATTAATAAATAAAAATTGAAAGCAAAGATGCACTACATTTTGCATAATGAACACTCCAGTCCAACAAATTGAACATAACAATGTGCTTTACTAGATTTCAATAAAATGAATATATAAATGTAATATATTCTTTATATATATTTTTGTTTTCATAAAATATTTTATTTACCAAATTCAATTAACCATCTACTACATAAAATATTGCCGTCTTCTCTATTCTACATAAAGTTTGACATTTCTCAAATGCCCATGTTTAAACCTTGACTGGTCAGTAATATCAATGTTGTTAAACATCATCAATAAAAAAAATACAAAAGACATATCATGGAAAAATGTTTTTCCATAATGTTTTCTTTTTTATATTCTTTTGAGCTTTGTTGAAAATTTATGTCCACAAGTGATGTGAACTCAGGGGAAGTAAATCATTGTTTCCATTTGATTTACAAGCTACAGTGATTGGAAAATTAAAGTATCTCCTATTTTGTTTACACCACAAAAAAAGAAGGAAAAGACGTTGAATACTTCCCCTTTTCTGTCTATTAATGTAGAATGAATATTCATGACTCAATGGATTTATTTTTTATTTTTTTATTTTTTGACAATGGTTTAATAAGTTAGGTATTGCATGCCATGTTTCCTTGTGATTTAATCTTGGATGCAGTATTATCTTTATTCCCATGATTTTCGAGCTTACAAAGAGAGTTGTACAAAAACCTGATAGTTCAAGTTAATGGTTTAGATCTCAAACCTCGGCGATGATTCAACAGTTAATATTTTTGGGGGGGGTTTAAAGGGTGGCTCTGCCAATCTGAAATCTATAATGATCTAGGATATCAAATTAATAATGTTTTAATAGGTATCCCTTTGGATCTTAAAAAAAAAAACTTCCTTTAAAAAGTTGAGCTTAAAAAAAAAAAATGAATACCATCTCATCGTTGTACAAGTTTCTCAAGCTTTTCATCCCATAGAGTGGAAGAATTCAACTCGTGTGAAAATCTCATTCTTCAAGAATTGTTGGATAGTTTATCGTTGGAAAAATTGGGCTATTCAAGCAATCTTGATTCCCACATAGAATAGCACATCTTTATCCACCATCAATTGCACGTCTCTACCTTTACTTTTGCTAACGTGGTTTCTCACTGATCTTAATGCTCATTACTACAATCAACCATGTCCTTCCACAATTAATGAAAGCCACTCCCTCACGAAAGCCTTTCCCCAAGAATACATTAATGAGAAACTTCCCTAATGCATTAAATGTGTCCCATTGTACTGCTAAGTCATGGGAGAAGTTCGTTTGTGGCCCAAAGGATTTAATGGCGACTCTTTCCTTACTAGTTTTGAAGGGCATAATTACATGTATAAATATTTTTTCAATGCATCATTGCTTTTCATGTCTTGTTGTGGTTAGCTTCTCTAGTAGTAGCATAGGTCGGTTGAGAGCAGTCGTAAATGTCTTATCTCATAAGTCTAAATGGTTAAAGTCAATGCTACCCTTACTTCTTCTCCTCTTTTTTTTTTATTATTCAAACCCTAATTTTGTATTTTTGATATGAATGCTCTACGTATTAGTAGAATTTTCTATTGAAATCTACAGTGGAAAATACGAGATCTGCGGTGGAAAATACTGTGGAGGAGCTCCGAAAGGAAGTCGAAGAACTCAATTGGCGGCAATGGGAGATTACAGAGAGGCTGTGAGATCTAAGAGGACTGTGGAGGGGTGGTTTCACAGGGAGAAATGTTCATGTCGTTGGGCCTATTGGAGGAAGTGCATTTGGGAGAGGGTGTGAGTTTATCAGGATTGAAAACATGCCTAAGGATGAAGAGAAACCACCAGCTAAGAAGCAACTTTGTTCAGTTGTAGTTAAGGTCAAGGATGGAAAAATAATTAAGGATATAAAGGAGAAAGATAATATTAAGGAACAAGAGCGAGGAGTAGATAAGAAAATTAATCCAAATCAAGCAAATGGGAGATGCTTGGATATACAATGCAATCAAAGTGGCCCAAGGAGAGACAGAGGAAACCAGATGGAACAAGAAGTGCAACCAGTGGAGAATGTACCGAGGATTTTACCCAAGGACGAATATCTAAGCTTGGTGAAGTGAAATAAGAGAATGTTTGAACAACTTTTGGGAACTCTAGAGGAATTCTGAGAGGAGGATAAGCATTTGTCTTTAACAGAAAACCACAAAGATGGTCATGCATGTGTATTGTTGTGAAACTAATGGTTCCTTGTTTGAATCCCAAGGCCGATAGCAGTGCCTGTCAGATTGAAGATGAACCCTACCTTGTCTGGGTGTTGGGGTGGGTGATATATTTATAGAAGGTTTGAGAGACTTTGAAAAAAAAAAAGCAGGAGCCCTTTATGCGAAGATCATATTCTTAAAAATAAAAAAGCTGAACGATTACACCAACAAGAATTTGAACAACTTGCTAAAAAGAGGTGACGGGATCTGACTCTTCGAGCACGGGTTGTTGCGAAAGTTGAAGAGAAGAAGTAGGAACTGCTTTTTCTGCAGTGGATTGAGCACCATAAATAAAAAGCTATGCAATTTCTTAAGGACAAAAGTTGAGCCTCCAATATTCTATTTCCCTGCAAAACCTTGAGAGAATTGTGCCAAATTTATCGAACAACAACAGAAGGAGTTTTTGCAATGATCTATACTAACACTCTACAAAAAAATGTGAAACCCTTCTACTTGAAGTATTGAATGATGCTCTAAAGCCGTCCCCTTTTTTTTAAATATAAGATGTTTTCTTTCTTCTTTTATTTTGTAATTTTGTTTTTAAAATTCATCATTTCTACAGGATATGGCATGAAATCCTTATCTTGGATATGACTGGCAGGATTTGGATATGGATTCAGATCTAGAATGGGGATCCATGGGTATTGAAGGCAATATTTGTATAGACCCAGTAACTTGGTGTTGGATCATGTTGTCATTGATGCCAATGGTTTGATTATTTGGGAGATTGTTGGATCATATGTCATTGATGTAAATGGTTTGGTTTGATTGATGTCAAGTAATTGATTGATTGATGATTGATGAGCATTGATATGATGCCCTTGATGAGAATGATATATGTCCAAGTGTAAACCAATTGATAAATATGGATCATTGATATGATGCATTGACGAAGATGGATCAATGAGTTGTCATTGATACATGATGCATAGTTGATATATATGATGCAGTGGTGAATTGATGCAAAAATGAATCATTATTGTCTTATCATGTTTGATAAGGTGCACAAATGGATGAACTCCAAAGTGGTCCCCTTATGGTGAAAGCCCTCACGGGAAGACACTTTACGGATTGAGTTATCCTAGAAGAATAGTTGGCATTGATATGATGCCCTTTATGATGAGAATGTTATATATCCAAGTGTAAACCAATTGATAAATATGGATCATTGATATGATGTATTGATTTAAGATAATCAATGAGTTGTCATTGATACATGATGCATAGTTGATATATATGGGATGCAAGCAGGAATTGATGCAAAATGAATCATTATTGTCTTTATCATGTTTGATAAGGTGCACAAATGGATGAACTCCAAAGGGTCCCCTTATGGTGAAAAGTCCTCAATGGAAGACACTCCCACGGATTGAGTTACTCTAGAAGAATAGTTGGAGGACCCACGCTTGTATGGAATAATGAGATGAAGATCGAATTTGTTGGTGAAACTATCCTAGATGGATATGCTTGACATGACCGCCTCGGTATGTGGAATGTCACATAACTCCCTCATCACGGTTTGAGAGTTATGGCTCTATCGGGTTGAAGGACTCTATATGATGGTTTGAAGTCCAAAAGGTAAAAGAAGCCAAAGTGCTTGAAAAGAAGAAATCATTATTTAAATGATAAATTGAAATGACAAAATCAAGATGGATTATTTAAATGATAAAGTAAAGCACAAAATCAAGAAGGAATATTTAAATGATGAATTATTGGAGAACTTTTCTATTCATGGAAAGTGGGTTAACCCTAAAATAAGGAAAATAGATTATGACCTAGAAATGGGTTAAGTAACCTAAAAATGGGTTAAGTGACCTGTGAAGATGAAAAGAGCAAAATAAGAAGCTAGGATCTCTGGTAAAATGTACATTTTGGTGAGAATCCTTTGTGGATCAATGGAGAGCTTCAGAAATCTTTATTGGTGTGGATCTCTCGGGAAAGCATGATTGAATATTTATTCCAAGGAAGAGAGCAAGAGGAGGATCTCAGAGATGCATCAAAGTTTCGGCAAAATCAGATATCTTGACGAAAAAATTCTAGGATTCACAGAAAACCCTATTTTTTGATGCCCACTAAAGTCGCCCTGCGGCATGAGGGTGCGGTACATGAGGGTTGGTTGTATATAGGGTGAGTGTACACGGCCGACTATGCAATGTGGAGCATGGACTAAATAACCTCATGGATTTGTGTTTGAGCTCAAAAGCTAAGCTCTTGGATGATGAGGAATATTCCAAATCTGCATTCTATGGCCTAAGATCTATCACTAAGACACTAGTATGGTTACATTATTGTCTCTTGATAGATGTTATTGGTTGATATGTTGTAGAATGCTTAGGGAATTCTTGTATGGATTTCTAGGATGTGGCTCAATTTGGTTGATTTGCTGATGGAGTGAGCAACACTCTTTGCTTGTGATTCAGTAGTGACATGATTGCTATGGTATACTAGTTATTTATACATGATTGAGATAGCATTCATATTTATTTATTGTGGAGCATGAGCAAGCTATTGGAGAGCTTGGATGTGTTGTGACTGGTTGTGGGTCAGTTTGGATAGTGGAAAACAGAAGAGAAAGTGATTGCAGGTTGCAAAGGATCTGAGCATGTGAAGCAAAGAAAAACCCTAGTTTCTCAGAAGCATACATGTGTTACATCATACACTAGCCGCGTTCACACATGGGATGTAGTGAGCCAGGGAGCGTACACACGTGGGCTGTACTACTGACAGGTCGTGTACCTGTTGATAGATTGATATCTGTTGAGTATTGTTGCCTCATCTCAGTTGGTGCTGAGAATGTAAGTTGATTCTTGCATATAGAGTTGGTGCTCTTCTAGAGTTGTACTCTATTCAGTTGTTGCTGATAAACCCCAAGGATTGTAGTCCGTAATAAAAAGAAAATTGTACATACATCTTGTGTTCTTTGTGTCCATTGTGATGATGACTTTTTGATGATATATTGTTGATATATGTTGTTGATATGTGCCTACATCTAACTGGTTATAAATGACAGCAATGGGTAATGAATAAATGTTGAATGTTAACTGATGAGTTTTTGTGCAAGAGGGAAGTTTTGGAAAAAGAGCCCCACACTCATTCACCCCCACTCTAAGTGTGGTAGGTGTGTCCAACACTTGGCCCGAAATCTTATATATTGTACTTTCTATAGATTTACCCTATTTTTTTCTTTAAAAAAAAGATGTGTACACAACCTTCCATGATGAACTGTATGCCAAGGTTACTATGAGAAACATCCTAGGCATCACTTGTTGGATCCATTGTAGTTCATTGAGTATAGGAGATAGGTATAATCATACATCTCTGATTCCCCTTGGGGAGCTCCCTAAGATCCAGGGATGTTTACAGAATATTCCTTTTGCATTAAGGATGCCCAATTGTCCCCTATGGGCTTTGGCTAATTTTTATTCTTCTTTGGATTGTTCTTATTTTTATTTCATATTTGAATTGATCTCATGGCCATTGATAATTGCACGCATCCTTCTGCCCTGGAAGATATACTCCATCTTGAAAACCTATGTATCAGTCTCATTTCTATGCAATCAATTTACTATTTTTTTTTAGAGTAGTTTACACAAACATGGTGGCCCTTTTTGGCCCTAGATTTCGAGTCTAGGCTCTGATACCATATGTAACACCCAGCCAGGATGTTAAACAATTAATTCTTCATTTTATACATACACAATAACAACTTTGCTTTAACATAATTTCATTTCATTTACACATTTCTTCTACATTTGCTCAACGATAAATCTAAATAGCATGATGAACTAAGTAATAGGTTAACTCTAAGATTTGCAACTTAAAAAAAAAGTATATACAAATATCAACAACAAATACCACTGAAAAATACCTCTTTCTTAGTTTGTCGAAGCTCATTGATTGTAATGTAGTCCTAGGCGCTTCCTAGCATTCTTTTCCCGCTTTGCCAGAGTGAAACAATAGAATCCTCCCTGCCAACTAGGAGCCTAGCCGGCTTCCTAGCTCCAAGAAACCTTTCGGTTTCTTAGCCCTCTGTGCCCATGACTCCAAGAACAGCAAAGCACAAATGCTCAAAGAAAACTATCACAAGAATTATATCTTCCAAGAATTTCACAAC
>SNQJ01S0175798.1:6706-19228 GCA_010110895.2 Picea sitchensis | reverse complement strand
TCTAGTGTTGTTGTTGGTTGCCTCACGCGTTCATTCCCTGATTTGTTCATTGTTCATCCTCTCTCATGGAGTCTGCACTCCATTCATTCCTTCACTCACTCTCTTTCCTCATTCATATTTGGCTTGGGAAAGGAAATTAGACCATTGAAGAAAAACCACAATTTTGTTGGTTGTAGATATTGTTGGTGTAATCCAGCCATGATTTGAGGCCTACATGTCTGAGATGCTTGTCCTATGTTCACATTTGCTCACAGATGCAAGTCCTGAGAATCCCATCATGGATATTTTGTACCAGCTCCACTAGATCCCTAGAAGGAGAATGGTTGCTTAAGGGATTGCGTGGATGAGAAGGATGGAGGTCCATTCTCTTGGGTGGTGCAAGCTAGGTAGAAGAGAGTTGGGTACTTGGATTATTGTGAGTGTTGGAGAATCCCATGAGAGCTTGAGTGTTGAGTAGTTTGGGAAGCTGAGTAACACTCTGGAACCATCCTTGTGGATTCATAGCCCTGGCTCGGGGGTGACATTGTTGTTGAGACTTGGAACATTAATGTCTATGGTTGGGTGGAATGTCCTTGGTCTGCAACCAGTCAATGGTTCTCTTCTGTAAAATATAAGTGCTCTATGTAATGGTTTTCTTTTCTTGTGTATTTATTTCCGCTGCGTATTAAGTTATTATACATGTGATTTGTACTTATAATATGCATGCTTGCTAGTTAATGTTGTGCATGTATTTTTTTGTTGTAGTATGAATCTTGATCATTGCATGTATGTATTCCATGCTTCTTTATTAATTAATTGTTATCATAGATTCAAAATCAACCAAGAGATGCGTTCTTGGTGTGGCATGTTCAACCTGTGGAAGGTTGGGTACGTTACAAACCTTCTAGAATCTTATTGAAATTCATCATGTGGCTAGCCCCATATGCATGAGTAATGGGGTTGATGTGGCATCCTCTTGTACCATAGTGGTCAACATGATAGGTAAACTTGTAGGAGGCATAACATTTTCATATGAACTCTGATTGATGCATAGTATGCATCGTTGGAAAGGTTTGGACCCAAATTTTTCCAAACTAGGACTTGCCACTAAAATGACCCTGCACGCAAATTCCTCCAATTTTTCAAGTCTGAAAGCATCAAGATAGATGAAAAATAATATAATGATCCAATTTGGGTCATCAAATTAGTAAAAACAACTTATGTTTCAACCTAGCTATGGACTATGATTTAGATGACTATGTAATTTCAAAATTAAAAGCTAAACCGAGTAAATTGAATTAACAAGGGGTGTTCTTTTCTTTAACAAATTAACTTTTCCTTTGAAATGAAAGGGTTCTTATAATAGCAAGAAAATAAAGATTGGAAGTTGAAAAGGAAGTGAATAGAAAGCTATAAAAAGTAAAGACACATGCCTTAAATAGAAAGAAGGTAACTAAAGACAAATACTAAGGAAAAGAGGAAGATTTTCTTCATCCAAACTTTCTTTGATTTGAAGAAAATTCAAGAAACTATCAAAGAAAGAAATGGTTCTAAAATAAGTATGTTGAATAAGAAAGATGCAATGCAACAAAAAAAACTTTAAAGAAAAAGTTACAAGGAACCTTGTGGGGTCTCTTCTTTACCTATAATCTTTCCTTAAAACTACACTATAGTACAACTCCATCCATCTATCAGCTTTAGAGGACCCTATAGGGAGATTTCTTAAAATAAGATAGAATAAAAATCTAAAACATTTTGAAAATTGAAGGCAGTGTATAAAACTAGATAAAAGGTGTGTTAGGCTAGTGCAAAAAAATGGAAAAAAATTGCACTGAACCAACACAAAAATTGGGCAAGAGTTTTAGTAGTTGAGTGCATAAAATAGGCCAAAATATGTGTTTTAACAGAAACATGAAGATGAAGATGCCAAGTTGTAGTTGAGGCTAAAACAAGAGTTTGTAACTAGTGAACTTATCTTAAAATAGTAAAATATTGAAACATAAAACAACTTCAAGTTCAAATCCTATTAATGCAAACTATGAGGGGTTAAAAAACACACCCACAACTAGGGAAGAATATCTAGATCAATTCCCCAGTGGAGTCGCATGTCCATTAGTAGGTATTTGTCACAAGGGTGAGAAAAAAACCCTATAACTTGATGGTCATGAATTGAGACACAAACAAATGGCTAAAGTTCCTAGAATTAAAAGCCTAGATATACTCACATGCATTAAAACCTAGTTCACATAATGATCCAGGAGGATCTCGGTGGCCACCCACCTATTCCAACTGGCTCAAAACAATTTTTTGGCAACTTACTATTTTTAGCAGTTTTTCAGGTCCAAACCTATTCCCCCGAAATGAATCTCCTCATCAAGACCTTTCCAACAAGCTACCATGCGCCCTAAAAGGAGATCGTATGCAAAAGTTACGACCCCAAGAAGTTGATGTACTAACTTACCCCAATGGGGCCCACATGAATTTTGATGTTTCATCTCCTAGGGTTAGGTTTTTGGATGTCTAGGGTTTTGGCATTCATGATTATTGTAAAAAGGGATTCAAAGCCTCATTTTACTCATCTTCTTGTGAATGAGCGTAGCCATCACATCTCTTCTCAGAGATAAGATGCCACCATTCTAGCAAGCTTGTTTTTAGTATGCATTTTACAATTTTCAGCATATTTCTTATTTGATAGAAGTCAAATTTTATTGTATATCTGCTATTGTTTACTGTGTATCTGTGTTAATATTGTAAATCCTTGTTTTCATTTAATTATGCTCATAAATACAGACTAATGGTATTAGAGTCGTTTGCTCCTTGTCATTTTTTAGTGCATATCCCTAACGTGGTCAAGGTATAGAGAGTTGGGTCTCAAGCTTGTTTCTCTTAAGGAAAATTTCTCTCAAACGACCAAGAAATCGTTCATGGAAGGAGAAAAGAAAGACGATGGGATAGGAGATATTTTCAAAATGTTTCTCGAGGAAGCCCTTGAGTGATAGAGGAACAAGATGATGAACAAATTTGCACAAATCCTTCGACATCTGCCAACAGGCAACACATCCACATCAAGTGAAGTTGTCGCCCCCTTCAAGGTACATATCAATTTTGATATTCCTATATTTGGAGGTCAAATAGATGCGGATGTCGTAGATAAATGGTTAAACCTTCTAGAAGGGCATTTTTCTATCCAAAACTTTTCTGATAGAGAAATATTACATTTGTGCTCCTCAAGGCCATCCCCCATGTCAAATATTGGTGGGAGACTTTCTGTGAGAAAAATGAAATAGCTGGATCCACATTATTTGCAATTGCACCCACTTGGGGTTCTTTCATAGATGTTATTAAGGAACAATACTACCCTGTTGGAAGTTATGACTACTTGTCTACAAGATGGACCACACTGTGGCAGGAAAGAGACCAAACATTGTGCACCAAGTTGGGTATCAAATATTCTGAGTGACATATGGTGCTTAATTACTGCGATGGTCTGCATGGATACATCTAGACATAAATGGAGTTTTTGGACATCTCATCCTTGGGCACAAATTATCGATATGTTGTCAAAATCAAGCAGAAGATTAAACAAAAGATGCGACAGTTTGGGTCTGGGAACCCCTCACAACAGAAGAAAAGCAAGGGCAGTCCCAACATACAAAACAAAGGATAGAGAAAATATGGGAAACCTTAGGAAAATTGGTCTAAGCCGCAAGAAAAGAAGGACAATGGGAAGACGAAGAAAGATACTGGGAAGTGGTGCGACTTCCATAAGAGCCTCGGAGATAACATTGTTGATTACTGCTCAAAGTAGTCATTGGTGGCTGAAGTAAAATCCTATGAATCAGATGCGGGTTCTGACTCTGATTCAAAACCAGAAAAGGGGAGGCAGATCAATGACATGGAACCTAGTGCCATCGTTTCTACCACCAAGATCCAACCCAATGAACCTAGTGAGCAAGAGGAAGGAGAGTGCCTCTTTCATTGATAGATGTGGGTGAAAGACACTCCACTGCACTTCATCATTGATAGTGGTAGCCAAAAGAACATCATATTAGTATATTTCACCAAGCAGCTATCCCTTTCGACAACGCTACACTCGAAGCCCTATACCATCGGATGACTTTGTCAAGGAAGCGATCTTTGCGTCAGCCAACCGTATCGCCTGTCGTACGACATCAAGCCATTCAAAGATGAGGTATTGTGTGATTTTTCTCCCCTTAAAGTTTGTGATGTTATTTTGGACCAACTTTATTTATGGAAACGTTATGCTTTATATGAGTCTAGGCCTCATAGTGTTATTATTACTTTGAACGGGAAATTGTACAAGATACTCGAGGTAGTCCTACCTAGTTTTATTTCCTTGATCTCTGCCAAGCAATGCAGGAAGGTCATTTCTCAGACCGAGAATTTGTTCTTCTTTGTGATTCTCTTTCAGAGTGAGCAAAAGGTTGCAACCACATCCATGGCATCCATGAACAACCTCTCCACATAGAAGAAGAAAGTGGATACGGTTGTGGAAGAATACAAAGACATATTATCATCACCTACTAGGGTACCTATGCATTGTCAGGTCAAGCATCCCATCAATCTAACCCCCGATGCACCACTACCCAATGGGCCAGTCTATCGTCGCTCTCTGCTAGAAAATGAGGATAGCAAGTGTCAGATCTGAGACTTGATCCACAAGGGGCACATCTGACCCATATCATCACCTTATGGAAGCCCAATTATGTTGGTGCAGAAGAAATATGGGACCTGGCGACTCTACATTGATTACCGAGCGCTAAATAAAATCAAAGTCAGGAACTAGTACCTGATTCCCCAAATCGACGATCTCCTTAGTCAACTCAAGGGGGGGAAATACTTAAGTAAGATTGATCTGAAGTTTGGCTACCATTAGGTCCCAATAGAGTAGACATATGTATGGAAAACTGCCTTCAAGTCAAAAGAAGGTCTTTTTGAATGGATGGTCATGCCCTTTGGTTTGGAAAATGCCCCAACAACTTTCATGAGGATAATAGACGATATATTGCAGCCTTTTACTAATTCTTTTGTGGTGGTGTATCTAGATGACATCCTCATCTACAACAAGACTTGGGCAGAACATTTGCAGCATATTCAACAGGTTTTGCACACTTTGAGGCAACAAAAGCTATATTCCAACTTGGAAAAATGCTCCTTCGACATGGACAGGGTCCAATACCTAGTATACATTGTTGATGCGCATGGTATTCATGTTGATCCAACCAATATCCAAGTCATTCATGACTGGCCAACCCCAACCACCCTGACTGAGCTTCGAAGCTTATTAGGCCTTGCCAATTTGTATCGCAAGTTTGTGTTGGGATTCTCCCATATTGCATGGGCCCTCAACCAAAAAGCTAGGGGTGGTGGTAAGGAAAAATTGACGTGGGGCCTGTCCCAACATAAATCATTTAATGATATGAAGCAATTCTTGTGCTCATCCCTAGTGCTTTCATTATCTGACCTGCAAAAACCATTTGAGATCGAGACAGATGCTTCAGAATATTCTATGGGCACAATCCTCACTCAACATGACCACCCCATGGCCTATCATAGTGAGACACTATCATATGTCATTCATAAGTACCCTACTTATGATAAATAAATGTACTCCATTATGCAAGCCTGTCTCCCGTGGAGAAATTACATTCTCATGAAGGAGATAGTCATCCACATTGATCATAAACCACTGTAGTTCATGCAGACACAAGGCAAATTGCAGAATGACCACCATCATAAGTGGTCCACATATTTTCAGCAGTTCCACCTCAACATAAAGTATAAAACAAGAAGTACCAATGAGTCATTGATTTCCTTAGCCGACCTCCAGTCACGACACTCACCACAGTGCTAGACTCTTGCGTCCACGAGACCTCCAGATGACCCCACATCTATGAGACAGATCCTGACTTTGCCAACACCTACTATATGTTGGGCACAAACACAACTGTCACTAATTTCCATCTCCATTATGGGCTATCGTGCCATATGGGCCATCTCTACATTCCATTAAGCGAGTGAGTGAAGATGATTTGGGAAGCCCACTATAGTCGGGTGGCAGGACACTTCGGCATGCAAAAGACCATGGAAATGTTGCAACGACATTTCTACTGGCCGAAACTTTGACAAGATGTCAGCAAGTATATCTGGTCCTGCATTATCTGCACTATTGCCAAACCAACCACTAAAAAACAAGGCATGTACACTCTACCTACTCCTGACAGGCCAGGGGAATCCATCTCAATGGACTACATGTTGGTTCTTCCATCCACTAAGAGGGGAAATTAGAGTGTTTTTTTGGTTATTGATCGCTTTTCCAAGATGGTGATTCTAGTCGCCTGTAAGAAGAGAATCACAATGGAGGCCACTGCCAAGCTCTTCTTTGAACTAGTGTGGGTACACTTTGGGATCCCATAAACCTCTATCTCATATTGGGACAACCGGTTCCTTAGCACATTCTGGTCAAGCCTCTGGTCACTGCTAGACATCAAGGTCACCAACTCCACTTCCTTCCACCCCTAGATAGATGGCCAAACCGAGGTCATCAACCGACTGATCATGCACATCTTGCACATGTACAATTCCAAGAACCCCCACAACTGGGATGAGAGTCTTCCCTATGTTCAATATAACTACAATATAACCATACATAGCTCAACCGACCAGAACCCCTTTCAGGTGGGGTTTGGATTTCAACCATTGGGTCCCATGGATGTTGTACTACCCCTTGCGGCCACCCAGGAATAATCGTCGCATGCTCCAACTGAAGCTAACAAAGCCAATCAGTTCATTGAATGGATCTGACACATCCTTCGACAGGTTCAGGATATTTTATATAATTCCAATGCTAAGTACAAGTAGTGCCATGATCAACACCAGGTGCCACACAAGTTTTAGGTGGAAGACAAAGTTTGGTTGCACTTGCAGAAATAATTCCTTACAGGGCCTCATCGAAAGCTTTGTCAACTCTGTTATGGACCTTACACCATCACCAAGGTTGTGGGTGATAATGCTTTTAATCTCAACCTTCCCCACTTCCTTGGCTTGCACCCAGTGTTCAATGTGGACCTCCTTCGACCTTATTTTCCAGCATTATTGGACACCTTGGAGATAGCAGAACAATTGACACCAACAGAGCTCAACCTTGATTGCATGGAACATGCATCCATTAATCACATCGTGGACACATAGCTCAAAGGAACTCACCAACAAAGGATCTAGCTTTATCGGGTTGTCAAAGTAGGGCAACTCTTGCACCAAGGCAAGTGGCTCACCCAGGACCAAATTCAGCAGAAATTTCCTCATATGACGGGGGAACTCAACACAATGGAGACCATTGCTTCCTAAGGGGGGAGGATTTATCCAGGAGGATCTCGGTGGCCACCCACCTATTCCAACTAGATCACAACCATTTTTTTTCAACTTTCTATTTTTAGCAGATTTTCGAGTCCCAAACTTTTGGGGCCATTTTGAGGGTCTAAATGATGATTTTTCATGATCTGGCACCTAAAGGATAATCAAAGTCTTTGATTGTGCCCCCTAAATGAAGCTCCTCATCAAGACCTTTCCAACAAGATATGGTGTGCCCCAAATGGAGATCGTATGCACAACTACGACCCCGAGAAGTTGATGTACTAACTTACCCCATTGGGGCCCAAATGACTTTTGACGCTTCATCTCCTAAGGTTAGGTTTTTGTATGACTAGGGTTTTGGCATTCATGTTTATTGTAAAAAATCATTCAGATCCTCATTGTACTCATCTTCTTGCGAATGAGTGTAGTCGTCACATCTCTTCTTAGAGATAAGCTACCGCCATTCTAGCAAGCTTGTTTTCAGTCTGCATTTTACAGTTTTCAACATGTTTCTTATTTTATAGAAGTCAAGTTTTAATGTATCTTTGTTATTGTTCACTGTGTCTCTGTGTTAACATTATCAATCCGTGTTTTCATTTTGTTCCGCTCATAAATCTGGATCACATAAGAGATAAAAGAAAAATGCATAAAGAAAATCCTACTTAATATGAACAAAACAATTAAATGATATGAAATTTCCTTTAACACGATGAAAATACAAAGTAACAACACATGGTGGATGGGCTTGTTGAAGTCAAATGGACTCCAAATCTCCTCATTGGGATGGGTCCTTTGCTTCCTTGTTGTACTTCCAACTCCAACCCTAGATCACATGGAAGGTAAAGAGGCTAGAGTATGGAATCAAGAGAAAGAGGTCCTCAAGATCCTAATGGAATTCTGGTACCATAAGCTTACTTAGATGGATTGAAGAAGATGATGACCTCAAGTGCTTTATTTATGGTTGGGTTTATTTATGGTTGGGTAGTGGATAACCCTATTGACATGGTATTCTTAATAGTGGTTAAAAATGACTCCATCAAAGTTTAAAATAGCAATTAGGGTTTGATACCATCCACAAGTAACTAATGTCATCTATTTTTTCCTAAAATCATGTTATAGTAGAATTTAGGGCATAAACGAGTTGAAATTTGGTGTTGAACAAGTTGAAATTTTGGTATTAATAATTTTTTAATTTTGGTTTTAAGTTTTTAATGTGTAAAATTCAATATTTAAATTAATAAATGTTTTTTAAGAATGGAGATGATAATTATTTATTGATATTAATTTTCATTTATTCCATTTAGAAAATAATAAAAGTAAACTAATTTTATTTATAGAAAATAATAAAAGTAAATTGATTTTGTTTATAATAATAATAATAATAATCTATTTTTATGGTCACAGCAAACTGCTTGATAGATTACTAGTGCACAAATAATATAAATCTCTTATTATGTGATTATCCATAATAGAATGTGATTGGGATGAACAAGATTTTAGCATGACAAGTTATATGCATATGTAATAAGTCAATGATTGACAATATGTTTTTTTCCATCCTGTTTATTAGATGGTGAATAGTGTGGTATAAGGGTATAAGGGGCAGAAAAAGATGATACATATTCAATCATTGACTTATTGCATGGTGCATAATTTTCTTCTTTCAACATGGTTTTTCCTCCAAATTATCATTAGAGATCTATTTTTCATCATGCTTTATTATTTTTGCTCATTTATAACAAATCAAGGTGCAAGAGATTCAGAAACTAGGTAAGAACAAGAAGATAACTTTTACTAACGAGCAGATTGAGCCCAAATTCCATAAAATAAATTATTTTACCTTAAAAATAGCCCAATTTTTACAGAAAATATATAAAATCCTTAGAAACTTGAATATTTTTATAAAAATATAGCAAAACATTTTATAGTTTGCATATTAAAGATTGATAAAATTGACCAAAATTTCTATATTCTAAAATAATTTTTCATAACTTAAAATTGTCCCTTAATTTCTTAAAAGATGTTGAAAAAAATTAAAGCTAGTGAAGTGCAATTTTGGTTGTCTCTGAAGCAAATTAAAACTGGTGAAGTGCAATTTTGGTTGGCTGTGAAGGTTTCATTAACTCTGATTCATTTCTGATACTGAACATTTAGGTTTATGGATTTGAGTGGTAGCAATGGATGAACAAGCAAGTGAAAATACATGATGGTATACAAAGTTACAGTTGTACTCAGAAACGTTTTAAGACGATTTCCTCAGGGGGCTTTCTACATTTGATCTCTATATTTTTATCAACAAAGATATAGATATTTATGTTGAATATTTAGCTATGTGAGATTCGATTGGTAGCATTATATAAACAAGCGAAAAGGCTTGACAATATACAAAGTTTTAGAATTTATACATACTGAAATGTTTAAAAATTACCTCAGGTATTATACTTACATGCATACAGCAAACCACATGTATAGTTATGCTAGCATACTTATGTTTTGTTGTCTTGTTAGATTTAAACCATGCCAAATACTTCATGATTACGTTGAATACAAACATGAAACATTGGTTCTTATTATGTAAACTAATAAATAGGTTTAGATTTATTAAATTAAATTTAATTTGTTTAAGTACAATATTTTTTAAATATTTGTATTTTTATAAATTTCATCTTTTTATGTATTTTTTATGTTTTTGATAAATTTGAAATTAAAAAAATCTAGATTTATTAAATTTGTTTAAGTGCAATTTTTTATTTATTTATTTTTTAACTATTCATACTTTTATAAATTTGATCTTATGTGCTTAATAAATTTGAAAAAAAAAAAAAAAAAATATCTCTATACTATATTAGATATAGTATATTCTTATTATTTCCATTATGTAATAGGGTTTATTTCAAAAAAATATTATATATTTTATATTTATGCATATTATATACCACTTCTTTTTTCACTATCTATAAATATTAATATCACTCCTTTCTTCACTATTCACTATCTATGAATATGATTGTTAAATAATTTGATATAACAAAATATAAACTCTTTCAAACCATTCATTTAAAAAAAAAAAAAATATTGTATATTCTATATTTATGCAAACTATATATCACTTCTTTCTCCAGTACCTATGGATACAACAAGATTGTTGAGTAAGTAATTTGGTATAACAAAGATTGTTAAGTAAGTAATTTGGTATAACAAAGTGTACATCCTTTTAGACCATATTAACCAAAAACGTCCTTTCAACAACAGGGGAGTTCATATTTGCATTACCTTTGCATGCAAATTTTGACTTAATGAATGCCAAACATTATTTGCATTACCTTTGCATGTAGATTTTGACTTAATGAAGGTTAAACATTCTTTTAAAATAAATAGACTTAATGAATGCCAAACATTATTTGCATTATCTTTGCATGTAAATTTTGACTTAACTAAGGCCAAACATTCTTTTAAAATAAATAGAGGATTATATGTCAATTCATATCAGTGTCATGAATGTTCTCTTTTTTATCTGTTCTTGGTTTATGTAAATGGTTGCCAAACATTCTTTTAAAATAAATAGAGGATTATATGGTTTATGTGGATGTTAATGGAAGAGCATATAACCTACTAGAGCATGTAACCCACTAAGATTTCACATTAATAAATAATGGGTGTTTGTAGTTTTCCACAACTATAGTATTTACAAGTTTGATTGCTTGAAATTACTAGAAGTAGTATTGTATTTGTTCAATGCATTCAGATTTTTCATGTATGAATCATAATATATATATATATATATATATATATATGCAAAGTAATCAAAATGTAAAGATATAAGTTTAAGTGATCAAAATATTTTAATGTGAGGATGTTGTTCACTTTTTATTTTGGAATTAATAAAATCTACTCCCAAGCTTACATGGGAATTATGAAAACAAGTAGTATTGGAGAAATAAATTAACATCTTTCTTATATGAAATATATATGCAAAATGAACAAAATGAATATATAAAGACAAAATAGTAATAATATTTCAAAATAAGGA
This sequence comes from Picea sitchensis, assembly GCA_010110895.2. Classification (NCBI taxonomy): domain Eukaryota; kingdom Viridiplantae; phylum Streptophyta; class Pinopsida; order Pinales; family Pinaceae; genus Picea; species Picea sitchensis. The sequence goes on along the minus strand of SNQJ01S0175798.1, from coordinate 7,845 downwards.
TGTTGTTGACTTTTTATTTTGAAATAATAGAAAGCTTGTGCATATATTAGATTATATGGAGCAATATTTTGCATTGGTTATACATAGAATATAGACTTTTCTTTCTCTAAGTTAATGTAATAAGAAGCTTTACATTTTTAATACCTACACATATATACATGCATTACACATATATACATGCATTAAAGATGTAATGTTTAATGGAATCATTGCATTGTGTATGGGTCCATAGAGAAGTTAATGTAATAAGAAGCTTTACATTTTTAATACCTACACATATATACATGCATTAAAGATGTAATGTTTTAATGGAATCATTGCATTGTGTATGGGTCCATAGAGGTAGGTTTTGTACATTTTCAACCACTTAAAATATTGTATTAAGGAGTTTCATTCTTCTATAACTAAGGAAGTTTTAAATCCATTTGTTGTATTAGTAGAATTTAACCTTAAATTAAATTATTATTATTATTCCTTTATAATAATGATATATTAAAACCTATTTTATCTTATAGTTTATGTTTGATCATGGAAAACAATTTTTTTACAATATTTAATAGTCAAAATGCTTTTAAAATTTGGCCATCACATTTACTATGGTAATATATTCACTCAGAATACTTTTACATATATACATGCAATAATAATGCATATACTATTGTAGCTAGCTTGATGCATAAGGAATTCATTCATGTATCTAGTATATATAAATTGTTTTGTTTAAAAGTTTGATGTGATAGATAAGGAAAATGAATTTTATACACATTTATAAAAATTCAAGTAGATTATTTTAGGCTAGGCAGATGCACAAGTAAGGGGTGTCTTTATATTTGAATTTTCAGAGTTGCATTATGTGAAATTTTCAGAGCTGGGAAATCCTCAAAACATCATGGCATGATAAAATTTGTCACCTTTGTGACACCAACAGTGCGTGGCTTATACTAAAATTAGATCTCAATTTCAAAATATGTGTCACAATATCGATCTTCATAACCTTCTAAGGCATCAAAACTTTAGTGATCTTGGAACACTTCTCTTAAATCTTTTCAAGCATCTAATAACATTTTAAAGAAATCCAAATAATCTCTTACTTTTCTTAAGGCGAGATAAACCAATTTTGGTCTAAGTGAATGTTCACT
>SNQJ01S0175797.1:0-20051 GCA_010110895.2 Picea sitchensis | reverse complement strand
AGGGAGAACAAGTGTTCTCTGTTATACAAGTTGGAGCCTGTGTAACTGGAAGTTGGTGCTTTCATCCAGTTGGTGCTGGAACATTCAGGAAGTTGGTGCTTCCATTCAGTTGGTGCTGAAATATTCAGGGAGTTGGTGCTTCCTTCTAGTGGGTGCTTGAGAAACCAGAGAGTTGGTTCTCTCCAACAAGTTGCAGCTTGTATAACAGAGGTTGCAACCTCACATTGAGTTGGTGCTCAATTATAAATGATGTACAGAACTTAAAAGACTGCCTATCATTTCGAAGAAGAAGAGGTTTTTTCCCTTTATGGGTTTCCTCATGAAAAATTTGTCTCTGTGCATACTTTATGTGTGACTGTTATTCTTTACCTTTACTGTTCATATGTTGTATATTGTTGATGACCACTGAAGAAAGATCAATAATAGTTTAATATTGTTAAAATTGTTTAAGCTCATATACAACTGATTCACCCCCCCTCTCAGTTGTATTAATAATTCCAACAATTTATTGACCAGATCATCGATGAATGTGCAGGTTGTGAGGTATTTTATGTCATGGAAAAAATTTCTGGGTACAATCAAATTCATATCAAGCTCGAGGACCATCATAAAACAGATTTTATTTGTACTTGGGGTACATTTGCGTATAGAAAAATATGATTTGGCCTAAAGAATGATGAAGCTACTTTTCAGCGGGCCATGTCGTTTTCTTTTCACAACCTCAAACACATAGTCGAGGCATATCTCAATCATCTGGCATCACGTTCTCGTAAGATATCCAATCATCCTGCCCATTTACAACTAATCTTTGAGAGGTGTCTCTACTATTGGATTCGATTGAATCCAAACAAGTGCAGTTTTTGTGTGCCATCAGGACACTTATTAGGTTTCATTGTGTCAACAAAAGGGATCATGGTCGATCCTATAAATTTTAAGGAAATATTTCAATTTTCTCCCTTGTGCACAATCCCCTAGCTTCAGAGTCTATAGGGGAAAGAAAATTGTCTTCGGCATTTTGTTGCTAATTATGCCAAGAGTCCCATTCTGTTGGGATGAAGCAGCTCATTGCTCCTTTGAAGCGTTGAACTGCACCCTGGTGTCTGCCCCTATGCTTAATCCTTTGGATTATGGAAAGGATTTCCTGTTGTATTTGGCTATCACAAAGTCTACTATCGGCATGGTCTTGGTCCAAGAGGATGATGCGCTCAAAGAGAATGTTATCTTCTATCTTAGACGAGGACTAGTTGGATTGGAACTCAACTACTCGCATGTTGAGAAAATCACTTTGGCAGCTGTTCACATTGTCCAACAATTTTGTCACTATATATTACTTAACAAGACCATCATCGTTGTCATCGTCAACCCTTTTCAATATGTGTTAACACGATGGGTCATCGGCAGGAAAATCAGTCGATGGATATTCATCCTACAAGAATTTGACTTGGATTTTGTTTCGGCGAAATATAAAATTTCCTTGGTCTTTGCGGAACTAATCTCGGAACTTCCAGTCGAAAGTGGTGATATTTTTCCCGAAGAGTCACCGACTAATGGAGATATTTTTCTAATTGCATCTTTGGACCCCTAGTATGGAGATATACTTGTCTATCTTCAAACTTTGAAGTGCCCTCCTTTTGCTTCTCATGATGAGCGTCAATGAATACGACACCAAGCGCGGAACTATCTCATCCTCGATGACACTTTGTATCGTCGAGGGGTGGATTTCATTCTTCGACGATGTCTTACTCATGAAGAAGAAGAGCTTGTTTTGAACGACTATCACACAGGATAAGAAGAAGATACTTTTGGCCCTCGTTAATCAAATATTATACTGACATAGTCAAGAAGTGTCACTTGTACCAAATATTCTCTCGGAAGATGTGAGCACACCCCGCTCCTATGTTTCCAGTTATTGTTGTCCTTCACCAAGTGGGGGATTGATTTCACTCCATTTCATCTAGTTTCTGCTAGGGGGCATCGCTATATCATTGTATAAGTAGACTACTTTACTAACTGGGTCGAAGTTATGCTGACATTTAACAATGACGGAAAAATGGTTGCCCTGTTCATTTTTAACCAGATAATAGCCAGGTTTGGTATTCGGAAGGATATTGTCATAGACCATGGCAGTCACTTCTAGAATAAAACAATGTTCAAATTAACATCAAAAATAGGGTTTAAACAGGAACATTTTTCATAGTATTACCCACACGTGAATGGTTAGGTAAAAGCTGTGAATAATTCTCTCAAGATTATTCTGCAGCGAATAATTAATTCGGCCAAGTCAAATTGGCATTTGATGTAATATTCGGCACTTTGGGGTTATCAAAATTTTGTAAAGACTGCTATCGGTTTTTCTTCTTTCTATCTCGTTTGTGAGCTGGAGGCAGTATTTCCCATTGAATGTCAAATCCCTTCTCTAAAGTTGGCAGTGGAACTACTACCCAACACTACACCACTTGAGGAATGTCTTTTATATCTCAAGCAACTCAATGAGCAATGTCAAGATGTAGCCTTGGCCAATGAGGCTCATAAACAACGGGTCAAGTATCAATATGATTGATTCATCTGCCCTCAAATTTTTTCTGAAGGCGATCTTGTCCTAGTCTATGGCCAAGACAAATATCCCTTGAGGGTAGGAAAGTTCAAACCCATCTGGTTCGGAAGTTTTATTGTGAAAAATTCTTAGAGAAGGGTGCTTATCATCTGGTTGATTTTGAGAGTAATGCCTTAGAGGAGCCCAAAAACGGGATCTACCTTAAGAAGTATTACACTTAGGTCGTTTGCCTAAGCATGACTTCTTGTATATAGGTATAGTTTTTTTTTTTTTTTTTACATTCTTGTCTTTTTGCTTTATGGACGTGTAGCCATTTATGTTCTCTTTTTCACTGTGGCAAATGTCAAGTGAATCTGAAGTCTATGTTGGGTTCACGGATGGCGGTAGACGACACACCTGGAGGCTTTCTTCCATAGCTTGGGTGATTTTCACACCTTGTGGTTAGTTTCTATCTTCTGGAGGTATTTGTTATAGCCCTAAAATTCCCTACTCTTGCATACATGGCCTTGGCCCTCTTACTTGCATATTTTTCCAAAGCACTGTTGAGAACCTCTTCTTAAAAAAACATTTTTTGGAAGATGTATGTGCCCTGCACTATTACAACCCACGTACATACATTGGTTTCACCACTACAAATCACGTACATACTTCTGATGCACCATTACAGCCCACGTATACTCTCAAAAGTTGCAAAAAATAAAAAATTTCAAGGAATTCGTTGAAATTTATGGGCTATTGGAATTTTCCCAACTAATCCACCTATTATATCCCATCACCCAACCAAATAAACATCCTTTTTTCATATAAAATTAGGTGTTAGGGTCTCGTTTCACATCTAAGCATAAGAACAGTGAAACTCTACCCAATTTCACTTCCCCTCCTTACCCAAGATATTGTTTCCTTTTGTGAGATATTTCCTCAGCATTCCCTCATCAACCCCTTCTTCCTCCATTCAGTCCATTCCCTTCTATAGAGGTTATCAGAAGGTTGAGAAAATAATTTCATTCAAGGTGCACTTGGAGCATGGTAAATACGATCCCAGAACAAGTTCACGGAACGGTGGCCGACTTAGATTGTAAGGTATAATATTTGTATTATGAATAAAAGAATAACATTTTCTTGTCCCAAATGATGGTGTCTTGGGTATTTTTATTGATTTATACTTAACATTTAACATCTAACCCTAAATTATGGATAGAATAGAATGCTTGTATTTATTTGTTTGCCTATCTTTGGATGCACGTTAGCCTTGGGAGGAGACGTGCAGTCAGTGGAACTTCCAATCTTGAGGACATCATCACCAAATGTGGGATCAAAGGTATAGTTACCCGATATCTTCTCTCATTTTCATTCTTTACATTAGTTTTGGTATGTTTGGGGTAGTATAGAGAATTGATTAGATTTTAGACAGTTATTTGCTTTGTCTACATCTTGAACCCTGGTGTAGTTAAAAGGGGGGCTTTCCTGCTAGCAGAATTGGAGACCATATTGGGGAATTGCCTCTGGGATTTTTTTAGGGGATTTTGGGTTGTTTGATTGTTTTTTTTCCTTTCAAGTTTCTTTCATGTTTTCTGAGTCTGTCAAGGGATTCTGGTCACCTCCAGGGTGCATACCAGTTGTCCCTGCAATATAATATTGTATGGTCTTTTAAATTTTTGAAAAGACAGAGAGGTGTACATGCCCTGTCTTGGGTCATCTCGTGTACATACGCGCTTTGCACAGTAAATAGCCTACGTACATATGCAGGCTGCTGATGCAATAGCCCACGTCCCTATTTCATGAAATTTCTTTGAAAAAGAGGGAGTTTGCCTATTTCCTGATTGAAGTTCACACTTTTCAGGGCTTTCTTGGATCAGTCCAGAGTCTTTTTTTGTGACCATAGCTTGGGTATAGGTTACAGTTTACTTTTTCCCTTAATCTTCTTGTGTTTCCTAGCATTTTTAGCTTATTTTTAGCTTGAATTTTAAGAAAAATAAGTTGCATGAATCGTGTATTCATCAGTTTTGTTTTAGCATCTTTTGTTAGTTCTTATTTGATTGGAATAAAATAAAAATAAAAAACCTAGTTGTTTAGGTCTCTTTCTTTCTTCACATTTGCTTTGCATTGTTATTTGAAAAATAAAAATAAATTAGCATAGTGTTGTGTTTTCTTCTCATCTTGAAAGCATTTCAAAATAAAAATAAGAAAGATAATCCTTCTTTCCTGATGTTCTTATAAGTTTCATTTTTTTGCATGAGTCTTAAAACCATCAGTTGCACTACCACATCCTTGGTGTAAATCAATCCTTTAAAAAGAATTATTAATTTAACATACACTAGACTTTTTTGTTTGTAGGGTTCACAAACTAGTTTAGAGTTTCAGGGCCTTGAAATAGGTTTGGAGAGGAAACTCTTCAAGGCCATTAAATCAAACATTGGAGTATGAGTAAGGGAGTGTTTAAGTCCAATGTCGTAAAAATTATCCGGGACCCCCCTCTAACACAAGGGATAAACACGAGGTCACGTAAGGAAAGGAAGCGAAGATAACCCCTCCAAAGCTAGACTGAATGTAGTGGGGATCGTATATTGAGGGTCTTTCTCGGGAATATACCGACTGCATTTGCCTACGGAGCTTCGTGGACCTCGAATCTGTTTGAGATCCTTTGTTGTATTTCATACCATTTGCTTTCGATACCCTTTATAGGCTTCATACTTTATATCCTACTCATTAAAATCTACCTGACTATCGACTGTACCCACCTAGTGACTGACTGCAAGATGGAAACCTAGTTTCCCATATTTTAGGGACTTACATGGGTGACTGTGGAGGTATACCATGGTACCTAGGGCAGACGTCGGATCATGCTTCACAGAGTATACCTAGAGGGTGCTTCCGTGTTCGAGTTTCACTTACACTGGTTAGTTTCTCTAGTGTCGATTGGTGTAACTATCCTTCCTACTAGTTAGTTGTCTGCTTGATTTGCCTTTAGGAACTTTTAGTGTGTGTTCACTGTGCTCCCTAGTTTTTAATATTCAGTTAGTCAATCATTTCTTTGGGTCTCTGACCTAAGGTGGTAGATCACCCACTCTGTCGTTCGTGAGGAATTTTCAGTCTTCCACTTACAAATGTGGAGTCGCCTTTTATAGGCGTTGTTTTGATAACACTGGTTCTTCAGAGTCAGTGTGTGAGAATTTTACGAACTTGAAATATCCCACAAGGGGAGAAACTTTGCATAAGATCTTCATGGATAAAGTTCTCGAAAATACCAACCAAGGAACCCCTTCAAAAGAGGACTCTTATGCTTTTCCTTTTTTCGGAAATGTTGGTGTCCCTTCGATGGCCACTTTGTACATTCCTGGGTTGAATGTGGGACTACCGGTTTGGTTGGGTACCATTCCAAATGTCTCAAATGCTATTGACACATCTCAGTTAAGTGAGTTATGTCATGGGCATCATGTTGATGTTCCTTCGTCAACGACTTATTCTCCTCCTCCTTCTACCTTCTCTAGTGAAAGTATAGATACTAGTAATTAGAAGTCTAAACGAAATAGAAAGAGGAAGAATAGGAAGAAGAAATCACCAACCTCTACAAGTCATGCTGAAGATAGTTCCTCAACCTCTGCAAGTCATGTTGAAGACTAGTACCCATCCTCTGCAAGTCATGTTGGGGGCAAGAACCTAGCCTCTACAATTCATGTTGGGGGAAAAAGTCTAGACACTGCTAGTCATACTGGTGATAGGTCTATAGCCTCTACGAGTCATGTTATCGACCAATCACCAACATCTACAAGTCATGTTGGATATGTGAAATGAGCCACTGCTAGTCATGTTGGGGGAATTGATTCGGTTGAGAAACCTAGAGGATAGGACATAGGCCTAAGTTCCCTTGTAATCTTTGCAAGGGAGATCACCTTACTCATATATGCCCTGACATTCCAGAGGTACAAAGATTGTGGTCCCTGTCTACAAGCTCTTCTGATTCTGAGTCTTCTAAGGTTTCCTCATAGTATATTCATCCTTTGGTTGATGAAGTGGTCATGCTGATGAAATATTCAGCTGATCCCACTCCTCTTTTGGGGGCTCATGTGCCTGTAGACCATGTTGTCTCGTAGCCTATTCAGCCAGTGGTTGAGAAAGTGGTCACGTCGATGTAGTCTTCAGTTGATCCCACTCTTCTCTTGGAGAGTGTCGAGTCTACCAAAGTGGTCATGTTGATGCAATATTCAATTGATCCCACTCTTCTCTTGGAGAGTGTCTAGTCTACCAAACCGGTCACCCCGATGAAATCTTTGGTTGATCCCTCTCTTCTCTTGGAGAGTGTCAAGTCTACCAAAGTGGTTAAGCCATTGCAATATTCGGTTGATCCCACTCTTCTCTTAGAGAGTGATGTGTCTACTGACTATGCTTTTATCATTTCTAGTTCAGTGCATTAAGAACTAGGGGGCATTCTGCTTGCTTCGAGCACACCCCCTCCAAGCCCTAGGATGGTTTCATTTGATTGGAATGAACTTGTTGAGATTTGTCTTCCTTCTTCTGCATCCTTTCAAGTAAGGTTTGAAGTTAATTCAAATAATATTTGTTGATGTATTGTAGATGAAGGAGCCTCCACAAGTATTTTATCCTCCTTATCTTGGCAAGCTTTGGGTTCTCCCGATCTTGTGTTTCCATCACATGGGCTATTGGATTTTGACAGACGTCCTAGTGAATATTTTGGGATTCTTCCTCAGTTTCTTATATCATTAGGTGGGAAGATTGTCCTTGTCGATGTTATAGTGGTGCAAGGCCCATTAGATTTCAATATGCTTCTCATGTGTGATTATGTATATGTTATGAACGTTGTGGTGTCTACACTCTTCTAAGTGATGCATTTCCCTCACAATGGAAGAATTTTCACTATCAACCAACTTGCATCTAATAATCACCATCCTAATTCAGATTTATTTCAGGCTACCCCTTTATATGTTCCTAGTGTTTGTGTAGACTATACCCTGTAGGACTCCCTCATGAGAATGCTTTGTTGTCTTTCAAGCTCGCTTTAAAATTTGAAAGCAACATCCGATGAGACTGTATTTATTATTTTCGATCTTGTCTGGATTAACTAAGAAAAGTAATCCCTGGAGTATTCTTTAATCCCTTTTCAGACTCTCTAAAAATGAAATTCTCTCCAAACTCAAATTTGAAGGCACATCTATCTGGTGGTAATTAACCCATTTTTCTGTCCATATGGCTAATTTCACAAATAAAGGTATTGTCTAGGAACTTTGGTTCACTAGAAGAGTATTCTCAGGTGTAAGTTTAACCATTTTTCGAGCCTGAGGGACTAAATCTTCGAAAAAGGAATATTCTTCTTAGTTTTGGTTTATCACCTTTTTCGGGCCTTGGAGATTACTTACGAAAAAGGAACCCCAATGGAGTCCATAGTTAATCTCTTTTCAGACTCCCTAAAATTGAAAAGATCGTCGAGTGACCTTGTTCCTTCACACTCGTTAAATTGGTACAGAAGAACATCTATTGGCATGAGTTTAACCCTTTTTCTAGCCTGTAGATTATAGTGGAAAAAGGTATGCCTCAGGAGATTCATCTCGCCGAGAGAGTTCTCCTCAGTAACTTTTATACGTTTTCGAGCTAAGGAGACTAAACTAAGAAAAAGGATGTGAGTCCATAGTTAAGCTCTTTTCAGACTCCTTAAAATTGAAAATATTGTCGAGTGATCTTGTCTTTGTCACACTTGTTAAAATGGTTTTGAATAGACGTATTTTCAGTGCAAGTTTACCCCTTATTCGAACCGACTAGACTATCTCTGAAAAAGGTTCTCCTTGGAGTCTTCTTTTATGTTTTTTCAGACTCTCTAAACGTGAAAAAAACTACCAAGACTACCTTCTCTAGGCTCGTAAAAATTACATGGAAGGGGTCTCATTGTGTCTTGTTTAATCGCATTTGCATCTCTGCATCTTTGGCATAATGTTGTCTCCATGTTGCACTCAACTAAACCTTTGAATCATGCCTTATACGCAAGCCTTGTAGCACTTCTTGCCTCTGTAACCTACACCTTGACCCATGGAGGAATTTTCTCCCAGTGTCCTTTTCATGCACATGTCTCCTTTCTCTGAGCATTAGTATGTTCCTTGCACTTGGAACTAGTATGCTTGCTTGTCACACTCATTCCTCCTTTGTAACCTAGCATTCTTTTATTCCTTTTCAAGCTCTTAAAAAATTGAAAAAGACAAAAAAATCAAATCTTCCAAAAAGAGGGGACGGGAAATATGTATTCTTTTTTCAGAAGCACAAAGAGTCTCCCTTGAAAAAAGAACATCGTTTTGTTTATTTGCCAAGCATTGGGATCTAATATGACCTTAGGAAGTTGTTCTCGCTACATAGAGATGTGTCTTCCTCCCTTTGGTTACTCTTCCAAACACATGGAGAGTTTGTGTTGCCTCCTGCATCATGAACTTATGTCAATGTCATGCTGCCTAAGTCTAATAATCTTTCGTGATTTTATCCAAGGGAAGATTCACTCAACCTTAGTCGGCCTTTCTACAGTTTGTCTCTTGACTTCATGAGTCGTCCATCCCGAGAGTCCAGTCAAGTCCTGATTCAAGATCGACGAAGTTCTCTGCTTGATCATCGATATCCTCATATCTTTCCTCGACGAGCCGTCAAATACCTAAGGGTAGTGATTTATACACTCCTATTGTACTCCTAATTGATTTTTGAAGATCTTGAAGTTTTTTATCGAGCTATGAAGACATCATCTCCATCCATCAGGGGTCACTATATTCTTGAAGATGGATACTATACTTGTATATCTTCGAATGATTTTTATATGTAGATCCATTGTTTATTGCTCACGGTTACACTTTATATAGTTATATGACATGGATCTATAGTGTATTTTATTGGAAGCCATGATTTAGTTCATCCCGAGAATGGGTATGCCTGCCTCAGAGAAACAATTTTTGTTTTGCATATGACACCTCCCAAACTCTAGTCCCTGGCTCACTTGATTTCGTACATTGGTGAATATATTGTAATGTATTTCGGCCATCAGTTTCTCTTCTGACCTCACACATTAGGGGGAATTTTTTATAGCCCTAAAATTCCCTACTCTTGCATACTTGGCCTTAGCCCTCTTACTTGCATATTTTTCCAAAGCACTGATGAGAAGCTCTTCTTAAAAACCCATTTTTGGAAGATGTACATTCCCTGCACCATTAAATCCCCATACATATGTTGGATGCACCACTGCAGCTCGGGTACATATGCCTATTGCACCATTACAGACCGCTTATACTTGCAAAACTTGCAAGGGATTCGTTGAAATTTACAGGGTATTGGAGGTTTCCCAACTAATCCACCTGCTATATCCCGTCACCCAACCAAATAACCATCCTTTTTTCATATAAAAGGTGGTGGTGGGGTCTCATTTCACATATAAGCATAAGAACAGTGAAACTCTGCCCGATTTCACTTCCCCTCCTTGCCCAAGATATCGCTACCTTTTGTGAGATATTGCCTCAGCATTCCCTCATCAGCCCCTTCTTCCTCCATTCATCCAATTCCCTTCTATAGAGGTGATCAAAAGTTTGAGAGAATAATTTCATTCAAGGTGCCCTTGGAGCATGGTAAAGAGGAGCTCGAACCAGGTTCACGGAATGGTGGCCGACTCAGATTGTAAGGTATAATATTTGTATTATGAATAAAAGAATCACATTTTCTTGTCCCAAATGATGGTGTCTTGAGTATTTTTATTGATTTATACTTAACATTTAACATCTAACCCTAAATTATGGATATAATAGTATGCTTGTAGTTCTTTGTTTGCCTATCTTTGGATGCAGGTTAGCCTTGGGGGGATACGTCCAGTTAGTGGAACATCCAAGCTTGAGGAGATCATCACCAGACGTGGGATCAAAGGTATAGTTACCCGATATCTTCTCTCATTTTCTTTCTTTACATTATTTTTCGTATGTTTGGGGTAGTATAGAGAATTGATTAGCTTTTAGATGGTTTTTCCCGCTAGCAGTATTTGTCTGGGAGAAGCAACCAATAATGTTGTCGAGTATAGTAGAGTGATATAATTACTATGTTATTCCTTGTCACATGGTATTTCTCGTCTCTAGTTTTATTTAAATGCTCAACTGGTCATGTCCCAGTTAAATGGGGTATACTGCATTTACGATCCCACCCTTCACCGACGATTCCTTATGGTACATCTCTTAGAATGGTATTTTGATTATATTACTTATATTTATGTTCCTAGGAGATATAACCAACTAACTAATGCATTGGCTAATCAATTGTTAGATTTGGCATGTTGCTCACATGTAAAAATAAAACACACATACACATTTAAATACATTTGTAAAAAAAAATTATCCATAAGAAAAAAAAGATGTATATATGATATATCCCAAAAAATATTGTCATGAGTACAAAGTGGGCATTAAATCCTCAAATAGAGTTGATATACATCATTGGGATTAACCCCTCAATACAGAGCACAAAAGTTCCCTCGACACATAAGTGGTCCAAAACTAACTATGGTATTAGCTTATTGGCCCTACTATAATGAACCACGACATTCGCAAGACGTCGGAATAACTGGNATGGTTATTGCATGAGTGAGAGACGTCAGGCTTCTCTCTACTCGCCACAACACTCTCTCAGCCTCTCCGGCTGGGGGTCCTCCTACAGCTGCTTATCCTCTTGTTCCTATTGTTCCATCCTTTGGTTGGGGATGACGCCTGCTCCTGGTGAAGTCAACTAGTCAAACTAGTCCCACATATGTATATAACATATCTTTCAATTAATACTTTGACGTTAACATAAAAATGATCATATTTAAAAATTTAAAAATTAAATANTGTTTACCTATCTCGTCGTGCTCCTCGCCAGAAGGCATGGGAATGTTGGGATCCCTTAGGAAACCAATTCCTGCATATGGATAATCCTCAATCACGGGAATCTGACAGGCCCACGAATCAAAAAACTTATCATCAAAATCATCCTAGGTTCTCCCTCCACCCTGTCTAGGCAACACAACTTCCCACCTGCACAATGTCGAAAAGGAGGCAATATGCCCCTATACTATCTCCCTCGGGCTAATACTAGGCACTCTTGAAGAAGAATAAAGTGAAAAATATTGTACCGAACCTGAAGTTCTTTTTCATCCTCTTGCGATGGTTAGTAATTTTTTTCTTCATGCATGTAAGCATGGTATTACCCCAGTCGAAAATAGTGGCATCCAAACACTAAACTGCACAATGCATCTATACACAAGAATCTTGATGGAGTGTTGTGGATCCTGTGATCTTCCCAATCATGAAGAGTACGATCTGTAGATGGAGGCTAGTAATATTATGTATTGGCACTTGAGATCCTAATTTCTCGATACCATCCTCACAGTACATCCCGATGTAGTCCTCTATGTTGTACGACCCTGGATGAAAGGTCCTCAGATTGATCGGTTCCCCTCTTCTGGAGAGGCCGGTCAAAAAGTAGATGTCCTTTGTCATTGGGGTCAGTGACTGACCCTCTAGCATGAATGCCTCTGCATTGGGGTGCCAATACTCTACCAAATGTTTCAGCAATATAGGTTGTGCCATCATGAATGGAAACTGGAAAAAATTCCACATGCCACAGTGTTTCATCATAGCAATGGCCCTAGGATCCTCTTTGACCAAGACATCTAATTCCTTGTGTTCTCTTTCTTGTCAATGCGCATACATCCTGTTGCACAAAATTTGGAAGGTATTAGCACTTTTTTCATCTTTTTTAAGCATTAAAGGAGGTGTATGTGAGTTTCCTTTAAGACAGTCGCGTATGTACATGGGATAAGTTCTACGTTACCTACGTACATATGCAGGATGAGTGTGGACATCCTACATACATGAAGACATGAATTTTTTAAAAGGGAATGTGCCTCCTAAACATGAAATTAAACATGAAAGGATGCATAAAATTGAAAGAGAGGATGATTTGTACTTACTTGGTCCAAGTGTGAGGGTTTTTCGTCCATTGTAGCTCCTTGAATTTGTGCTTTGAGAAAGAGGGTTTTTGACCTTTTTGGTTATTTTCCAAATTGCAATGGTTAAAATGATCTACCCACCTCTATTTATAGACGTTTTTGGGCTTTTTTCCCCTAATTTGTTCCCCTTTTCCCCTTTCTTGACTTGGTAGCTACTTAAGTTCTATTTTGAGATATCTTTGGGTCATTCTGATGAACTTGGTATTTTAGTTTGGTGTTTTTTTTTCTTGAGATGGGTTACACTTATATCATCCCATGGAAAAAGTCATTTTTTTTCAACTGTTGCATATAGGTTAGGTTTTCGCCCCTTGCATTTTTATATTGTTGACTTTTTTGCTTTGCCATAGGATCGATCCCATGGAAGTGCGACACAAAACCTTCTCAATTGTTTTAGAAGTGTCGTAATTAGGTAGTAGAACCTTCCTCTACATGGATGCCCTAGGTAGATCCTTTCCTCTATTTTGGCGTCTATGCTGTGAGTTTTTCCATAGGTTTGGGAGTCCTTTTTAGTCCCGCCATGATTACATATTGAAGCCTCATTCTTCTTACTAGTCATCATTCTTGGATTTACCCATGGGAATCCCAAAAGAGCATGGTTTGTTGTCTTTCAAGCTCGCTTAAACTTTGAAAGAAACATCTAACGAGAGTTTGTTTATTCTTTTCGATCTCGTCTAGATTACTTGAGAAAAGAAGCCCCCCTGGAGTCTTCTTTAAGCCCTTTTTAGACTCTCTAAAAATGAAAATATTGTCGAGCGATCTTGTTTCCCTTCAGTCTCACCAAACTCAAATTTGATGGCACATATGTTCAACAATAGTTTACCCCTTTTTCTTTATGGACGGTTAATTTAAGAATAAAGGTATTCCCTAGGAGATTCGGTTCTCTAGGAGAGTATTCTCAGGCATAATTTTAACCCTTTTTTGGGCCTAAGGGACAAATTTTTTGAAAAAGGGACATTCTCCTTGGTTTTGGTTTATTTATTTTTCGGGCCTTGGAGATTATTTACGAAAAAGGAACCCCCTCACAGTCCATATTTAAGCTATTTTTATACTCCCTAAATATGAAAATATTGTCAAGTGACCATGTTCCTTTCACACTCGTTAATTGGTCTAGAAAGAGAATCTATTTGGCATAAGTTTAACCTTTTTTATGGCCAATATATTATCCAGGAAAAAGGTATGCCTCATGAAACTTGTCTCGCCGGGAGAGTTCTCCTAAGTTATATTTCATACCTTTTCAGTGTTATGTAGCTAGAGAGGTAGTGGGGGAGGGTGGTGGGGGGGCAGAGGGCCCATAGTGATAATAGTGGAGGCCATTCAATGTAAGGTGGAGTAGGTCCACTATATTATTAAATAAGTCCCACTATGGTAGTTAGATATAATAAATGTAAGAGGATTTCTTAGAAGGTTCTACTTCTAGAAGATTCCTCCTCTAAAATGTTCTTAGGTGATGGTAGAAATATATAAAGGGGTTCAATCAATGTAATGGGACATGAAGAGAATTATTTTATTTGGAGTGGTAGATCAATAGGAAGATTCCCCCTTGAAGAGGAAACTGAACAAGAGAGGATCCATTCCATAATGGGATCCATTGTATGGTGTTGCCCTACCCCAAGGGTTTTGATATAATAAAGTAGTGGTTTGCTATATGGTTTCATATATCTTGTGTGGTGATTGTATTAAAAAATATTTAGATATATTGTGATATTTTGTATTTAGGTATTTGGTACTTAACAATTGGTATCAGAGCACTTTCCTTGGCCAAAGAATGAAAGAATTTTTGCTCTTTTTGCAGAATTTTTCTAGGGAAGAAAAAGAGGGAAGCAAAATTCAGGTTCAGATATGAAGATTTATGAGCTGAATTTGGAAAAACCACTTATTTATTTGAATTTCTCTTGGAAAAATACCCAATTTCAAAAAAAATATCATTCGAAATGGAGTTTGGAAAGTAGCGTTATGATCATTTTAAATTCAATAGTTTTTTAGGGGTTTTCCGAAAAAAGCTGCACGATTTTCTATCGTAATTTATTGTTCTATTTTTGGGGGTTTTTTCATGACAGTGACGAGACTGTAGAGTTCATAAATTTTCATAGGGTGTTAATATTGATACTAGATTAGTTCCATTGGATAAATCATTTTAAGAGTTTTCTTTTGGTAAATTATATGTGGTGTTTCCAATGGATATGCACTCTCAACTCAGGGAAATTCTACACATGATTGAAGCAGTCAAAACTGATATGCATGACCACCTGCAAGGCATCAGAGATATTCATCACAATATTCAATGGTAATTGGCTCTCATTCAAGAGAGATATCTTATGTAAGACATCATGAATGAATATCATCAAGAAGTGCATAGTTGGTATGATTTGGAGGATGATTGTGATGATTGGTATATGGATAGTTGTCATTTCTGGGATGAAAACCACTTCCATATTTTATTTGATGACTCTACTCCACCTTCGGTAGAGAATATAAATGTGACACATCAAGAGCTAGTTATGATTACCAGTGTCCAGCATGCATATTCTACAATGGTATTGTTCTATCCAGATTCAACTTTGACCCTTTCCCACTATGTGGATGGATATTCTTATATGGATCCACATGATAGGTGTCAGTATGGGGAGCATAATTTTCCATTGGTTATTCGGTGTCGATATCTTTCGTGTGGATTTCACATGAGCAATTGGACATGAGACCCTGTTTTACAATGGAAGTTGGATTGTTTCAGCATGGTGGCTTCCATTTCTCAATGGGACCCTGGTTCTCTATTCTACTTCAACACTATGGTCCACACTTATCCATGGGACCCTAGTATCTGGTTGTACATAAAGCATTGAGGACAACACTTTCATAAGGGGGATGGAATGTTAGGTAGTGAGGGGGCCTAGAGGGCCCATAGTGATAATAGAGGAGGCCATTCAATGTAAGCTGGACTAGGTCCACTATATTATTAAATAAGGCGCACTATGGTAGTTAGATATAATAAATGGGTAGTCATATATAATAAATGTAAGAGAATTTCTTATAAGGTTCCACTTCTAAAAGATTCATCGTCTAGAATGTTCTTAGATGATGGTAACACTATATAAAGGGGTTCAAGAAATGTAATGGGACATGAAGAGAATTATTGTATTTGGAGTGGTAGCTCAATAAGAGAATTCCCCCTCAAAGAGGCAAGTGAACAGGAGAGGATCCCTTCCATAATAGGATCCATTGTATGGTGTATCCCTACCCCCAGGGTTTTGATTTAATAAAGTGGTGGTTTTATATATGGTTTCATATATCTTGTGTAGTGATTGTATTCAGATATCTTTAGATCTATCATGATATTGTGTATTCAGGTATTTGGTACATAACATTCGAGCTAAGGAGACTAAACCTAGATAAAGGTTGTGAGTCCTTAGTTAATCTATTTTCAAATTCCTTAAAATTAAAAATGTTGTTGAGTGATCTCGTCTCAATAACACTCGTTAAAATGGTTTTGAAGAGACGTCCTTTCAATATAATTTTAACCTTTTTTTGAACCGACTAGACTAGTTACAAAAAAGGAACTCCTTGGAGTCTTCTTTTAGCTTTTTTTTAGATTCTCTAAACGTGAAAAACCATTGAGCTTACCTTCTCTGGGCTCGTAAAACTTCACATGGAAAGAGTCTTGCTTTTTCATATTTAATCGCATCGCATGTATCATCCTTGTGTCTTTGTCCTAATGTCGTCTCCATGTTGTTATCAATTGAACCTTCAAAGCATTCCTTAAACGCAAGCCTTGCAACACTTTTTCCTTGTGATCTGACACCTTGACCCATGGAATAATTTTCTCGAGTGTCTTTATCCTACACATTTCTCCTTTCACTAAGCATCAATATGTTCCATGCGCTTGGAACCAGTTTTCTTTCCCATGACACTCGTTCCTCCTTTGTAATGTAGCATTCTTTTATTCTTTTTCAAGCTCATTAAAAATTTGAAAAAGACAAAAAAATCAAATTTTCCAAAAAGAGTGGATGGGATATACATTCTCTTTTTTCAGCAGCAAGATAGTCGACCTTGGACAAAGCACATCCTTTCGTTTGTTTTCCAAGCATTGGGATCTACTATGACCTTAGAAATTCATTCTCTCTACATAGAGTTGTGTCCTCTTCCATTTGGTTACTCTTCCAAACATATGGAGAGTTTCTGGTGCCTCCTGTATCATAGACTTATGTCAATATTAGGTTGTCTGAGTCTCATCATTTTGTCATGCTTTTGTCCAAGGGAATTTTTATCCAACTTGAGTCAGCCATTTTGCGGTTTATCTATTGACCTTCATGAGTCAACCATCCCAAGAATCTAGTCAAGTTTGGATTCAATATCGATGAAGTCATGTGATTGATGATCGATATCCTCTATAATTTCCCTGATGACATGTAGAATACCTCAAGGTTGTGAGTCTTACACTTCTATTGTACTCCTACCTTAGTTTTGAATATATTGAAGTTATTGGTCGAGTTATGAAACTCCTCATCTCTAGCCACAAGCGTTGATGCTTCTTGAAGATGCATATTATATTGTACTTGTATATTTTCAAATGATTTTAATTTGTAGATCCATTATGTATTTCCCGCGGCTACACTTTATATAGGCATTTATATGACATGGATTTGCAGTTTACTTGATTGGAAGCCATGTTAAGTTTATCCCGAGCATCGGTATGCCTGCCTCTGAGATATTATCATTGTCTTGCAGATGGCATGCTCCCAAACTCTTGTCCTAGGCTAACTCGACTCTGTTCCTTCCCACTGGTAAATATATTGTAATGTATTTTGGCCATCAGTCTCTCTTTTTACCTCACACATTAGGGGACATCTCTTATAGTCCAAAAATGCCTTACCTATGCATACATGGCATTGGATTTTCTACTTACATAATTTGCCTAATTATTGTTGAGGCTTCTTCTCAAAAAACTATTTTTTGGAACATGTACATTCCCTATTGAACTGATATCCCATGTACACACGCAAGATAAATACTAGTTAGACTGCGTACATATGCAAACTGCATGCTAGTCAGCCCGTGTTTACCTCCAAAAATTGCAAAAAATATAAAATTGCAAGGAATTCGGCTGAGTTTACAGGCTATCGAGGGTTACCCAACCATTTTACCCATTTTATCCCATCCCCAAACCAAATAACCATATTTTTCTCATTAAAAAAGAGGTCTTGGGATCTCATTTACAAAAACAAGCAAGAGAACAAGTAAACTCTGCCAAACTCCCTCCCCTTCTTAGCCCAAGTTTTGCATCCTATTTTGAGATTTAGCCTCAAAATTCCCCTCCATCCCTTTCTCCTAATACAACCCTTTCCCCTTTCCCAAGTGATAAGTGTTGGTCACTATAATTGATTATTAATTAAAACAATCAAGTGTTACATAAATTGTCAACCCAGGGAAGTCTGTTTATTTCAAAGGCAATCACATACTGTATATGCTCAATCTCAAAAGCAATCGAAAGTTGTAGTAAAAGTTACACTCATCACACCTTGTTTACAGACTAAATTTCTACTCTGAATTACAGTAAAATAAATCTATCTATTGCAGAGTTTAAGATTCAAAAGGAAATAATTATCAAAAGAATCCTGGATTACATTAAGAAACAACAACCTAGGAAAAAGGAACCTTTCAGTATACTACAAAGAAGACTAACTATTCTGTAACAGAGAACAAGACCCTATTCCCCAAAGTAGGAATCTTCAGCACCTGTCTCTGACTATCACACTTTCATAAACTCATTCTGCAAACAGAATTACCAATCAAAATGATTAACAACTACCGAAGACTAACTATTCTGTAATAGAGGACAGGACCCTATTCCCCAAAGTAGGAATCTTCAGCACCTATCTCTGACTATCACACCTTCAAACAAAATTACCAATCAAAATGATTAACAATTACCTAGGAATGAATTGTATGAAAACAATGTAATAATCAATGGGAACAGAGTTTCAGCAAAACAGAGTTTTAACAAGGCATAGATAAAAACAATACTAACACACTACAGAAACTAATGGGTGAATCTTGTGAAGAAGGTGGGCCCTTTCCTTCTCACAAGATTCCCCAGAAATAAAAGGAATTAGGAAGGAATGCTCAAAATGATCTTGTATTCATCTGTCAAATGTGACAAGTTACAATATCCAAAGTGAACACGTTCATTCTCTGTAATTCACTTCTAGCTAAGCCTTTCGTAATCTCCCCTCTAATGTTGATTTCTCCACTATTTAAAGAGGAGAATCCTCTGAATACAATTAAGCATAAAAATACATGTGTACATACAAATCCTATTCTTAGTCTGATCTAATCTTCTATGTTGGAATAGGATATTCTGATCTCCCATAGCAAAATGTTGTTACAGTGGTTGGAATGGTGTTGGTTTGAGGTAAAGTTGTTGCGGTCGGTGTAACGACTTCTTTATTTATCTTTTCTTGTTACTTTTGTTTGTAAAATACTATTTCAGCATCGCAAATCATGGACTATTTCAGCAACAGGATTTGCGTCCTGTTTGATTGTTTCAACAACATGGTCTCAAGCAACAGCGATGGTTGTAATGGTGTTGGCTTAAGGTACAGTTGTTGCAGCCAGTGTAACAGCTCCTTCTTGTTACTGTTGTATGTGAAATGTTGTTTCAACATTGCAAATCACAGACTGTTTCAACAATAGGATTTGTGTACTGTTGACTCTTTCAGCAACGTGGTCTTCAAGCAGCATAGTATATTAACTGCAGTTCAAACTGTTTCAGCAACTATATATTTCTGATTAATGGCTAAGTATGAGAGTAATGTAAAATTACATGTAAAACAAATTAAACATATAGCAAAGAGAAGAAACGTTATATACCTTTGGAGAAATAGGTTAAGATGATAATGTAGGCTTAAATATGAGTGGGAAAAGGATGTAATGATAGAAAAAAGTATGAGAAAAAAGGTACATTATAGGTTCCTAACATCCCCCCCAACTAAAAAGGTTACATGTCCTCAGGCAACTTCAATATGAATCAGAATCTGGATACTGACTCTGAGCGTGCAAATTACTTAAGTAGTAGCTGTGGAAAGTACTGTCTGTTGGAGTTTTGAATCCTTGAACACGTTGTAGCCTTTGCCAGGCTGTTGCTTCAACCTTCTTGGGCAACTTATGACGAACTTGATACTTCTCTGCTGGCATCCACAGAATGGGAAAATGGAACCGATAACCTATCCAATTTTCAGCACATTGCTGGACACATTTGATGTAACTCGGTACCTGGGAGATTGTTGTCTCAAGATTAGTAGGATTAAAGGGATTGTGCTCCTGCCTTTTCTCAGAAGATTGTTTCCAAAACTGATCTGAAATTGAAGAAGACTTGAAAAACTTGAATAATTATTGCAAGTTAAATGTTATGTGTTTTAAAGCAACCGGATCAATTTGCAACACATAATAAAGGATTACTTATGTAAAATACACATAGACAGCAGCATAAAACATTGA
>SNQJ01S0175796.1:0-20051 GCA_010110895.2 Picea sitchensis | reverse complement strand
ATATGTTCCTGACATAGAGTGATCCGACGGTTCATACTCTCCTCGATATTAATGGCCATTGATCCGTGGCTTAACACCCGATTGGTCCATGATCTCTATTTAAAGAGCATGGAGGGTCATTTTCGGATGATCGATTGTGAGAAACACTCTTGTAAAATCTCTCTATAATTTTTTTCTTTGCATTAATAAAATTCTCCAAGTGGTCACATTGGTTGGGGTTGTGGATGTTTCCCCGTACGGGTTTTACCACGTGAAAACATCGGTGTGTTGATCTTTGATCTGGTTATGTGAGTGGTTACTGAAGGTGTTCGTCCTCTATTGGAATACCTGTGTTTTCGAACATGAGGATGGTGAACTGTCCAAATTCCAAGCTCCCGGGTAAGAACCCAACTCCAATGCCTCCACCTCCGGTGAATATCCATTAGTAACCGTCTCCTCTGAAAGTGGCTCGTCGAAAGGCACTCCATAAGGATGGTGACAATCCTTTTTTAGGTGTCTAGTCTGTCTACAGTACAAGCACCGAAACAAAATCCCTAGGTAGTCCAACCTCTGAGAAAACACCATGCCGTACCATTCAATATCCAAAGTATCCAACATCCCACCATGGACATCCACCTCCACGAGTATTTTTTCCATTCTCCTATCCCACGAAAGAAAAGTATCCTCATCAATCTTTATGAAATTCCCCAAGACATTTCCTATGGTCTCCAGGGATTTTGAATTGAACAACTGCAATGAAAAACCAGGAAGTAAGACCCAAAGATGTCGAAAACTGAAATATTCAGTCGTTGGATCGAATTTAAGTTTCCACCTCTTCAACATATGACTGCCACCTTCAAAAACCAAAAAAGCATCTAATATCTTCGCAGAGTCTTCAGGGTTCTTAAATATGAAGCCAAAATATCCCCTCGGTAAGGTGAGAAGCACCAGAGAATACCCCAGAATGGGTTCCCATGTAGTCTTCATCCACTCTGAAACCAAAAGTTTACAAAGCAAGCGGTAGCCCAGTCTATCCACCAACACACACATAGCAAGTGATCAAGACTCTCCCTACCCAATGTCCATGCCCAACACCATTGAACACTTTGTTCTTTTGGTCTTCCACACTCTCGCTGAACGTTTGGAGGAGTTCCTCTTCCTCACAAAACCCCGAACCGGTGACTCCAAAGGTGGCTTAAACTGAGTTGAGTCCCATTCTAGAAACTTATATGTATCCTTTGCTAAAGTACCAAGATTACTTTCCACTGGGGCTAGGCCTACACCACACTCAGGAGTCGTGAACCATCCATGAAACTGCGGAGCCTCCTTTCGAACCGTAGAGCACGACGAAGGTGGATGAGAAACAGGCTTTGGAACATAGAAGTGTGAAGGAAGTGTTTCCACCAAGTGAGTAGTAGGAACTGACAAAGAGGCATTAAGACGTCCATTAAGTACTTGATTCTTACAAAGCGCATCAACCATCGAGATGAAACTAGGGTGATCCCAAGGATCTACAACATCCATTCTCGAGGGAAAGCTGACCTCATCTCCCATTATTAAAACCACCTAACCTTAAATAACACTGCAACAACTGTTCAATACATTAAATCGATGTGTGAAGTGGCGCTACGGGAAAGAGTAAAAATCCAAAGGTAGTCAGAACTGAACCTTCGAAAAGACAGAATATCCAAATGAATAAACGAAGTCACTAGCCCTGAAAGCCTATCAAATCAGAGTTTAAGAGAAATAATTGGTTGATGTAACATAAAAGGAAACACTGGTGGAAACCAGGCCGCTAAACTCTAGGAATCATAAGGTAGACAGAAAGAAAACTGACTAGAAAAAACTCTAGCTAAACTAAGGGACATCAAAACCGCTAGTACCAACGCCCAAAACGATTTGAACCCAACCTAAATTGAAGTAGGAGCCCATGAATCCCACACCCCCAGAATCTCTTGCCTAAAAAATGAATTTGAAATAAAGCGCAACCATGAAACCTGCTGTCCACCTTAGTAAGGGTTTTCAATTCCATGACTGAACTTTCTCCTTCTTTACACCTGCAGAGACAAGCTGTGATAAATAAATAAATCCAGAGAGTGATTGTTGTGGACCATGCTTAAAATGCCATCATCAAGGTGTCAAAACCTCCATCGAAGAAGACCGAGCTTCAACCAGTATATTGGATAATAGAAAAAATAGCATTGTATACAATCCATCAAGTACCAAGAAAGTCCATTCAAATCCTTAATTGCTTTACCACATCATCCAAAAAATAACTGATTTAAATATGGGACTGGAAGTGAAATTCTATAATTGTATCCTTGTTGGATTCCTTTACACTTATGATCCTGTGAGCCAGTTGTAAACCTTCTTTAGAGAGGCTATCAACTGCTTCATTACCTTCCCTGTAAACATGTTTTAAAGAGAAACAGTCAAAGGTAGAAACAATGTTCATAACTTCTTCAAGCAGTGGTAGTAGCAACAAATTATGACAAGTTTGTGTTTTCCTTATCCAACTAATAACCAACAACGAGTCTCCAAAAACTTGAATAGATTTGACATCTTTCTCTTTTGCAAAAAGAAGACTTTTAGAGCTAGTAGATCTGAATGATTGTTTATGCCTGGTCCAAACCCCATAGAGAGACTGTAGGAATGGGTGGAGGACTGATGCAAAATAGCCCCACTCCCGCTTAGGGAATTATTATTTTGTGAGGCTCCATCGAAGTAGGCCCAAGGAATAGAGAGGTCTAACACTTCCAGATTTATAATTATGATTGGTTTAGTTCCTTCCATCTGGGGAAAATGTGATAGAGAATGTTGAGACCCTGTGTTGCTATAATATCTAGAAGTAATGGCTTATCATGGAAAACTGAAGTATTTCTGGCCAGCCAGACTCCCCATATGACTATCAATGGGAGTTCTTTAATGATCTTGTTCGATAGGTATTGACACCAATATTTACATGCTCCTTCCACTATTATCCCTTTCCAAGTACATCGACGAATCAAAACTTGTGAGCAATGAAGCCATACAATTTTACAAAGGGATAGATGAGGAAAAAGTGAACATGGGATTCTTCATCGTTGCACAAGCGACACCAACAAAGCCCCTCAATTTTCCTCTTCTTCATTCTATCCCAAGTTGGGATCTTGTTTACTATAACACACCACCTGAATATTTTTTATTTTGGGGGGAATTTGAGCTTCCACAAACCCTTCCATCACTAGGCGGGTTCTCGTTGATTGGAAATAATATTTTGTTCAATGTACCCCACCCCACCTTTGGGGTGTATATGCCATTTGAAAAATGATTCCATACTATCTCGTCTTCTCTATAAAAAATTCTTACATGGGAAGCTTTGAGACCTGCAACAATATAGTTATCCCAATGAGTAGTCAGATTTCCATTAAGACCTACATGAGTGTAATTCTACCAAGCTTGAGGCCATAAGGTTGAGTGAATATGGTCTGCAATTTGGTTTAAAAAATGAAATTCATTTCCTTGTATCACATCTCTTACATCATCTGGCAGATGATGAGAGTGACCACTACCTGGCCAGGGATTAGTGCCCAGTCTTACATTGTTTCCATTTCCTATCCTACAATCAAAATCGTCACCAATTATCGAGAAGTATTTTATCAGAGACTTCCAGATGATAGAGAAATTATGGTGTTCCTTAATTGGTTGTCTAGTCCAGTCAATTAATAAATCTGAGTGGATGTATTTCTGAGTTACTACCTTTGTCCAAAGATTCTCCGTAGAGATTAATTTCCAACTTAGTTTGGCTGCTAGAGCTTTGGAGAATATGAAGATATTTTTTAACTCCTATCCACCCAAAGCTTTTGGATTGCAATGGTCTCCCACTGAACCCAAGGAATTACAAAAGAATCTTTTGAGCCAACCCACAGAAATTTGAAACAAAGTTTTCTTATATTTTCCAGTACTCCCTTTGGGATCCAGGCTAAAGACATCCAATACATTGGGATGGCTTCTAGGACTGATTTGACCAGCACCAGCCAACCCGCTTTAGACATCCATCTGAAACTCCAAGCCTTTAGTCTTTTTTCCAACTTTGCTAAAAGCCAGGACCAATCCTCTTTTCTGTAGTTATTCGACTTTAGTTGAAAACCTAAGTATTTAAGGCCCAAGTCTAGATATTGTTGAGAAAATGGGAAAGTCTCCTTATACACCTCTATTTTAAGTAGACTCATATTATGTACCAACAAAGTGGATTTCCTATCATTTATGAGCATCCATGTTGCTTTTCCAAAAATGTTCAAAATGGATTGAAGTGAAGAGGCATCACCTCTGCTCCCATTGTAGAAAATAAGAACATCATCCACAAAAAGGAGATGAGTGATTCAAAGGTCTGGGGAAATTGAGATTCCTTTAAAATCCCCCCTCCTTTTTTCATCTGCAATTGCCCTACTTAATCCTTCAACAACCAATACAAATAAAAGGGGGGGAAGGGTGCATCCCTGCCTTAGGCCCCTTTCAGCTGGAAAGAAGGGGAAGATGCTCCATTTATAATCACAACAAATGAAACATTTGTGATGCAACTCATTACCCATTTTATGAAAGGGACTTCAAAACCAAGATGTGTAAGGAGAAGTTTGATGTACACCTAGATGACTCTGTCATAGGCCTTTTATTGATCAATCTTGAAGACTATCCCTTTGAATTTTTTTTGTTTTGATAGAATGTAAGGCCTCTTGCACAACCCCTATGGCTTCGTGCACTTGTCTCCCTTCCAGAAACCCAAATTATTCACATGAGATATGTTCCGACAAAACAAATTCATTCTTCTAGAGATTATCTTGGAGATAATATTGTAAAGACAATTACATGGTGAGATTGGTCTAAAGTCCTCAAGGGAGTGGGGTCATCCTTATTGGGGATAAGAGATATGAAGGTTTCATTGAGGGGGGGAGATGGATGTATCCTTGGGATCGATATTCCTGAACCACCTGAAGGATATCTTGACCAATAAGGTAAAAAAAGAATTGAAAAAATTCAATTGTCCAACCATTTGGACCTGTTGGGCCCCAACAACTCCCCCTAAATTTTTACAAAATTTAAAGGGCCCCCATTAAAGTCTTGATAATTATAATGAGCTACAAAATCAACCTTTTCAAATAGTTCCATACCTTGTCTTGCTTTGAGACAAACTTAAGACATTCACTATAGTATGAGACATTCATTACAAGAGTATATGTCAAAATTTAGAAACGAGCATAGAAATCTCAATTTAAACAAAAACGTTAATTTGTATCAACTGTTTACTTTCGTTTAAATTATGATTATGTGTTCTTTCTTTTGCTCATTAGCAAGTTCGACTATTTTGAATAATGGGTTCAATACTTCATCAAATAATATCTTGGTTGATTTCTCATTTTCATAAAATCATTTGGTGTGATTTCTCATTTTCTATAAAATCATTTGGTGATATAATTAATTAAATTTTTTCATTTTGGCATCATCATTCTCGAAAAGAATGCTATCTATGATTTTTTTGATTTTGTAGAAACCAAAATTAACACATTTTCTCTCTCCATTAACTTGAAGCTTCTAGAATTTTAAAGGAAATTATAAACAATGTTTGTTTAGAACTTATAGTTAGTTTAAATTCATTTTTGATTTTATTGTTCTAGATTTTGTTTTATTCACAATTTTTAGGTTATTAATTTAGGTTTCTTTTTGTTTCACAGGTTTATATTATAAAATATTTGATATGGATCTGATCATGGATTGATTTTATTATCCAAATATGTTCAAGATGATTGATCCAAAAACAGTATTGGATTGCTACAAATAATTTTATGAGCAACATTAGATAAAATTTGGAAAGACGTCAAGATCAAATAGGCGATTTTGCAGGACTGATTGCAGCCAAACCATGAGGAATTTGAAGAAACGGTTGAAAAAAAAATTCCCAAATAGATCCGTTTACCTTCCACATAGATATTTTCCCAAAAAAATGCACGATTTGAGAGATATTTGTGTATCTTTACGAGGCCAATTTCAGGTGGTGGAAATTATTAGTGACACCCAGATTGTTCACTCATTGTATAAATATATGAGAAAGTTTAGAGCTAGAGGATCCAAGAATTGGAGAGGAGGATTTTAATCCTTTCTCTTTTGTATTTTATTTATTTTGTAAACTTTTCCTCTTTTCAAAAGGAGTAACAGATGGTTGGAATCTTTGGGAGAATGGACGATTATTTTCAAAGAAGAATATGAAATTCTAGGTTTCTTAATGGCTTTTGTCTTGTGAGTAAAATGGTTTTATTTTCATTATAATATCTTCATATTCTTTGAATAATTGATTATGCATTGATTTAAATTAGCTTTAGTCTGTTTTATCAATACATGGTTAATTTCTATCATTTATATATTAATTTTTCCAATCTTTAAAGTCTATTATCCACAAAACAATTCTTCCAGGACTACATAATGGACAAGTGATTCCAAAACTTAATAGAATGACATATATGCATTTTGGCTTTAGCCTTTTTGTTTATAATGTTGCTATTTACGTTTTGTTAATTTTGTTACATGTGTAGGTCTGATATCTTTAGATTAAATGATTTGTGATGTGTAGGAGGTTTATATTATAAATACCATCTACCATTTGCTTCTCAAAATACAAATGCCGTGATCATATCTTCGATTTAAATAATGGGATTTATCTTTGAGTTTAAATTGAATGATAAAATGCATAGATTGCTTCCAGATTTATCTTGCTGTAATCATGTATAATTATGAGATCATAGGTTTATGTTTGTGTTTCCTTTTCTTTCATTAAAACCTAAGATGCCAATACATGTTTTGAATTTATTTAGAACAGTCATAAGGTTCATTGCAGATTTCTCTCTTGGACATGGCAGTTGGATGTCCTCCAACTATGCAGATGCTTGGATACACCTCACTAACTCACTGACAGGATAAATTCTTTGTATTTTTCTGTCATTTACATATCATTGAAACTAGAATGTATGGTTCATATTTGACTATCCACATGTTCATGTTTCATTAAATTTTTTGCAAGATTCTTTAAATTTATAAAGGAAAAACAATAAATATTTTTATGTGCTTTCTTTATCTGCTTCCTAGAAGCAATCATTTTTCACATTGATTTTCGTAAGTTTCGATTAAAACTTGCATCTTGTAAATCATGTAAATAAACAAGACTTGTATATATTCTTCTTAAATACAACTACTACAGTTACATTAGAGCATATGTACATATATATATATATATAGTGTTTAGTATTTAGTTAGTTATTTATCTCTTTTATTCATTTCTTTTAGGTTTCTTAGATTGGCTAACAGAGCCATTAAACCGATCAGAACGAGTTACACCAAATGGCTTGGGTTATTTAGACAACCCCAGAACGGACTCTCTCTTCCAATTGATGGACGGTCAATTTCGCCCATCAATAGGACCAAGACTTTTTTCTTTTTGCAAGTTGAATATTATTTCCTTTAGTTTTTATTTTGAGACCTCCTCCATTAGTTCTCGGTTTGTATCTTCATTCACAAAACTCAGGAAAAACATGACCATCCTGACTATCTTTGCAATAGATACTTGGGGGTCTCTTCTGAAAAGGTTCTGGAAATGTGCTTTGCCCAGAAGTGCCAAGCCTTCAAAAGAGGTGATCTCCCTGATGGGTAAATTATATACCTAATTTCCCTTGATTAAATTATCGACTGGGGCAAGTAAGCTTCGAGTTGTAACACAATATGATTCAAGATAGAACATGAGCTAACTGTTTATATATTCCTACCACTATATCCTATGACTAAATCGTAGTACTGGACTGAGGTCAAGAAAGTGATTTGAACAAGCAAAAGAGAGTAATCTATCCTAGGGATCAACACTATGCTTTCAACCTGCAATTCTATTTTTAAAAGATGATGTAAAAGACTACAAGAAAACCAAGATCTATTTGAGATGTAGAGCTACTTATAAAAATCAATCTATACGTATGCAATGAGAATAAGTTATATTTTCCAGAAAAAATTATTTTAAGTGAATTCTATTCTAAAATGGCTTTCAAGACTAAACTAAGAAATCATCATTACTTATGCATGAAGGGAAATAAGCAACACCATCTAGTTTTCACACTAATCTTATTGAACAAGGTAAATAGTATTATCTAGTTTACACTATTCTCACTCAAGAAGAAAAACAACATCATCGATCTATGTCTAAGATAGTGAATTATGTCACGATGACATCTAAATATGATGGCTAATTCAAATGGAATGAATTCAACACTGACTTCTACAGAAAAATTTAAAGCGGAAACCAAACAATCTATTGAAAATGTTTCCATTCAAGAAATATCAATATGCAACACAAATGTTCTTGTAACCAATTAGACCTATAGACCTATGAATTAATCACTCAAAAAGGACTCAGAATCAGAAATTATACTGTCATACTTAAAATGGAAATGTATTCACAAAGATATGATGATTACACAGTCCTGCAAGGGTTAGCTTAAGATATTCACAATACAATTTAAATGGTCTATGAACAATCTCTTAATAAATATGCATAATCCTTTAAGTGATCAACCTGCACAAGAGATGTACACACTTTCAAACACAGTAGTAGTAAGTAGAAGAGAGTATATACAATTGCGACACAATTAGAAAGACATTTGTGATTAAAACATAGATTGAATGAGCAACCTACAAGAAAGAAGATCTATATATCTTAATCTAAATGCATAGTAAGATAAAAATGCACAAACTACTCGTGGGCCCCCCAAGTAGCCGTGGTACTCCAACTCATGAAACAATGACGATTTTCAATACATCAACTTAGATTGTATTAAAATAAAAAATCTCTGTAACAATGAAAATTTCTCAACAATACACCAATTATCTCATCATAGACATCCCCCTCACGTTCTGTGGCTTCAGGTATATATAAAGTTTCATTACAATGGAGAGGTCGACCATTGAAAGGGTCGACACTCTTCAAAAATAGAAATCGTTCACCTCCATTAATGGATAACAATAGACAACATCTTATTAAGTTCAGAAGCTCGAATATAGGGGTGAACTACAACTGCTTAAAATGAGGTATGAGAGGAACCATAGAAGGAGGATACTAATAGACACAAAACCCATGTTTTACATTCACCAGAAAACCCACAAATATGCCAACTAACAACCTTGTTGCGCTCCGAGTTCCATATTAAGCCTCAGATGAAGGTCTAGATTTGACTGATATAAATTCGGGTCACTGGATGAAGGGCCAGATCACATTTTTACTTGTTTTAACAAGAGAACAAGGTGTCAAATGTTTACACCCATTTAATTAAATATAAACTCAATATTAAACCATCAAAATAAATGAAAAACGTACCTTATTTGTATCCCATGGAGAAATAATGAAAAGAACCTGATAACAAGCTCAAAAGGATAATGGAGATACAAAATGCATGTTTTTCATATACAAAAAGAGGTTTGGAACAAGGAAAAAGTAGGCAAAACATGGAGTCATCATCTCGCCCACTCCTGAGTATTTGTAGGTTCCTCTGCAAAGAAAAATGGGATTGCCAAAAATGTAATTATACCCCTAAGGAAGTGACCTAAGCTTGAAGGAGGAGATGAATTAGTCTTTGGGTGAAGTTCCCTCACATTTTGAATATTTATTCTTGGATTTCTTTTGATGCTTCAATTTCATTCTCAAGGTGTGATTGGAGGTAGTCATATCATCAACTACATGCTGCAAAGAATTAACCTTGGACTGTAGGACAACATTATCATGTTGAAGATGATGATCCAATGTTTCATATCCTTGAAGGAATTGGGTCAGTTGAGCATTCTCTTGCTGTAACTGTTCAATAATTGAAGGTTGAGCAAATTTCAAAGTAGAGGATAGCAAGGGCTCAATGGTTGATTTGGATGGAATGTCACACTTTGTGGAAGATATACAAATTTTAGGAGAAGTTCTGACATTGGTCCCTTCAGGAAGTTTAGGCATAATAGGTTCAAAATCAATATCCTTAGAAGACTGAGAGTCTCTTGTATAACTCTCTTTAATATTTTTATGAGGACTCTTGTGATCAGATGGTGATGAGGACAATTGAATGGGATCATAAGTATTTGGAAGCTTCTTACCAAGCTTACCAACCATACTTTGGGTGCACATGTGATATGGTTGAGTTTTAAACCTATTGGAACCACGCTTCTTTGTAGGAATTAGAGGGAAAATATGTTGAAAAGAACCCTACATCCTTTGCTTCTTAGAACTAGTAGAAGTTGAAGACGGTTGAGGTTTAGTAATATGTCTGTCATCCTCGAGAGTGAAAATAGACTTTTTAGGATTCTTAGCTATTGAAGGGATAGGACTGGTTGGAGGGTTTGTAGATTTAGGAGGATGAGGGTGAGACTGAGGCACAATCCCAAAATTAATTGCTCTCTTGACTTCTTTGGTTATCAAATGAAGGTTTAAAAATTGATAAAGAAAATCAGCCCAAGTTCTATTCTGCTTTTTCAATTATGAGACAATTAAATTGATAAGAACATGGTGAAATAAGTTGTGGCTAGGATTTTCCACGTTCTTACGAACCTGAGAATACATCTTCTCAAGGATATTCAAAAATAAAAATGGAAATTTCAGAGGTTTATCGAACTAGAAATGAGCTATTAAGCGAAAGTGACAAGTCTTGAAAGTAGAATACTTACCCTCTTAGGTTATTAACCTAGTGATGATGACTAGAGGGTTAAGTAACTTATATCTAATA
The DNA here is from genome assembly GCA_010110895.2 of Picea sitchensis. Taxonomy (NCBI): domain Eukaryota; kingdom Viridiplantae; phylum Streptophyta; class Pinopsida; order Pinales; family Pinaceae; genus Picea; species Picea sitchensis. The sequence goes on along the minus strand of SNQJ01S0175796.1, from coordinate 9,306 downwards.
CAACCCTTCGAATAACCCTTAGCCCCATAAACATTTTGACTCTGGTTTAAAAACGTGATCATATGTCTGGTGTGGTAGCTTGTAGTTCTTAAACCACCAATCTCCAAGTTGCGAGAGCTTTGTGGCACTAGCGATGGACTCTTCATACACAGGAAAGGTAAGCGACCCGATATGATCCATCTTACCATCGAACCTGAGGGTGAATTGTAAGGATATACCATCATCGTGCCCTTTCAAGCTTGCAAGGAATGGCCCTCACCATGCACGGAGAAAAGTCTCTCTGCAAGCATGAATTCAGGAATTGCCAACAACTCAGCATACGAGGATGGTTCATGGAGATTTGGAATGGAAACATAGAAAAATAAGAGTGAGGAAACGGGTAGAGGGAATAGAGTAAAAGGAGAGTGATCGATAGAAATAACAGAGGAGACAAAGTACTTTGTTCCTCAAACAAATACTCTATTCTTCTAAATGAATGCGCGAATGGTATAACAATGTCATATCATGGGTTTATTTGGCACATATTAAATCCACACATAATAATGATTACATAGGGTGTATGAAGTTTGAATGACATCATACCCTAAGATCCGACCTTCCTTAAGAATACTATCACACAAAATATTTGAGCAATGTCGCGTGAAGTGTTTAATCAATGTCCAAGTCAAAAGACTTGGACATTATGATCAAAATTATAATTGCATAATGGGTATGAAGGAATCATAGGTTCCTTTTACTCATTAAATGAAGATATGAAATGGTCATGACACCCTTAAAGAATTCAAATTCATAATTTTACAAATTTAACCATGTTCTAGATTGAATTTCAATGACTATACTTTCAATGACTATACCTAAGTTCATATGACCTGAAGCATTGTAAATTACCTTTGTAGGTTATAGAGCTTCATACAACACCTCATCTGACACTCCATCAGGATTGGAAAATTATACAACAATAAGCATGTGTTTTCTAGGATTACCAGTATTGTAGGACTTCTATTTGCCAAAGTGGATGATAGGGTGGTTGTAACTAAATTATTCATCTCAATAGTTTTTGTCATCGAGATGTAGCAACAACAAATAATGAATTACTTTGATCAATCTTCTTTATTGGTCATAAGCAGTTCTCAAAAACTGAAATTATGATGAAACACATAGTCTTGGCATCTATACACGATCAAAGAAGTCATTAGATTACTCCAATAGTATATAATCAATCAAATATCATGCAATCATAAGCAATCAATGACATGATAGTCCGAGATATTTCGTAAAACTCAGTTTCAGGGTATGGCCCTTTATGATAGAAATCATATAGCCTTTTCTCATAGGTTTTCCAAACAAATGAATAGATTTCAACTTAGGAAACCTCTTCCCCATTCCTAAGCATAGTAACATTTTAAATCAAACATATAGGAAACTGGTCAATCCTTCCAATATCCTGAGATTTATAGCTTCTGAGTGTATAGGTAAATTTCACATGTTAGACTAGCAAAACAGTTAAGATCATGGCCCCACCTGTAAGAAAAGACATATTACATATCATTAAGAAGAATTAGACAAGAGGGTATTAATATCATATTCAAGTTAGTCCCCAAAGGTAAGTTAATGGAGTTCATTTACCTTTGCTTAATGATGCATACAAGTAGTGCCATACATCAGGATAAATTTAAAACCAAAGTCTTCTTATTTTTATTTATCATTTTCAATTATCATCCTCTCCAGGTAGAATGCCCTGTTGCTAGCAAGCCTGTTCAGTACTTTGACGGGTTTACCTAGTCATACCATAGGCCAGTACCCATTGCTAGCAAGCCTATTCAGTACTCTGACGAGTTAGCCTCTTACACCCTTTTTATGACAAAGACTAGTCCTTATCACCACCTTTAATATTTGTGTATGAATTTTTCCTTTGCAACAAGATGGGGAGGCAACTTTGAAAACCTTTTTACAGTCTATGATGGTATTTAAGTTGGAGAATGATTATTTTTATGTATTACTTTTATAGATTATCCTGATGTAAGGGATACTTAAGTGGGCTTAACCAATCCAAAGATATGTTATAGTTAAACATTTTAATGTGAGGTGGATGGAAGCATTGAAAAATAACAAAAATATATATACAGCCCCTACTCACCTTCTTCTATTGAAGTTAAATTGATGTTTCCATGGCTAACCACCAATTAGACCTTCCTGCTACTCTTTTATAAAAATACTCTACTCATCCACTCAAAAATATAGATGGATTGTACTATTAGCCTCTAGGTTTGATGAGATCAATGTCACTTTATTTTAGTATATTTTCAGGTGGTTGAGGGCTATGAACAACTATTATAAAAGATTACCTAAAATTCTAGGTTGAAAGGAAGATAGAATTCTAAAAATGACTAATTAAGACAAACAATTTTTAATCATGATAAAAGTATTCATTACTCAAATGATGCTCAATAAGATGATGAGATTCAAGCACAGTAACATCTTCTTTTGAAGCAAAATACTTCCCTTTTTCTTTGTTTCCTTGAAATTGTCCATTTGTTCTTAAATGAATACCTACAAAAGTTCTAAAACTGCTTGTCAAAAACTACACCAAAAATATTTACATATGTACAACATAAAAACAAAATATTTCAAGAATAGGGAGAAGGAGAAGAAACTTTCCCATCCACCCATTTTAGTGCCTCAACGGATGACATGACTTGCATAAAGTCTTATTTAGAAACATGCTTATGGTAAATTTTAAGTCTATGACCATTTACTACAAAAGGGACCTGTTCATCATCGATTGTTTTTATTTTCACAGCCCCATTATCAAACATGGTAACCACTTCATAAGGACCTAACCATCGAGTGGTAAGTTTTCCTTTAAAGGTTTTAAACCGTGAATTGAACAATAGATCCCAATCTCCATGTTGAAATTGCTTCTTTTTAATGAATTTATCATGCCTCTTTCTTCGTTGGTTTTGAACTAAGATTGTCCTTTGGATAGCATCTTGTCTAATTTCATCCAATTCATTCAGTTGTAAGATTTGTTGTTTTTGTGCTTCATCTATGTCTAATCCCAAGTGTGCGGAAATACAAAAGGTTCTTACTTGGAATTCAATAGGTAAGAGTACTTGTTTTCCGTAAACTAGGTCATATGGGGTATGTCTAGTGGTGTTTCTCCATGTGGTGCGATATGCCCACAAAGCCTCTGGAAGTCTACCGACCCAATCTCTATGGTATAGTTGGAAAATTTTAGTCAATATAATTTCCAATACTTTGTTGATTCTACTTGACCATTAGCTTTTGGGTGATATGGAGAGGACTTGCGATGTTTATCCCATATTTTTCTGTTAATTCCTTCATCATCTTAGAGGTAAATTGCATACCCTGGTCCGTGACAATCTCACGAGGAACACCAAAGAGGGTAAAAATATATTCATAAATAAACTCAACAAAATATTTTTTAGTAGCTCTAAACAAGGATTTTTCCTCTACCCACTTAGTGACATAATCTATGCAAACAAGAATACAGTTATTTTTACGAGACATTGGGAAATTGGTCCTACAAAATCAAGGGCCCATTTCCCAAAAGGTTTGATCATAACCTGGGTATGCAAAGGAATTTCATCAGTTGATGTGGGTTTTCCTATCCTCTGACAGCTATTGCAACATCTTACATAGTTGGAAATGTCTTTAAAAATGATAGGCCAATAGTATCATGAATGTAAAACCTTGTATGTCATATGTTTACCGAAAAAATGACCACCACATGGACCATCATGACAACTTTGTAGGATATCAACTATCTCATCTTCTCAAACACATATTCGAATGATCAAATCAGGTCCAGTACAAAAAATTTCATGGCCAATCCACCCGTAGTTAGAACTTTGTGTTATAATTCAACACTTTTCCTGATGTGACAAGTGAGCTGGTAATTTTCCAGTGGCTAAATAATTTTCCATATCTGCAAACCATGGAGTGTTTACAGAGATGGAAAAGAGATGCTCATCTGGGAAACTATCATCAACAAAAACAATACCATCTTCATGATTGATGCGAGAGATAAAGTCATCTACTAAGTTCTCTTTTCCTGGTCGATCAATGACAGTAATATTGAGTTCTTGTAATAAAAGGATCCACCTAGTTACTCGGCCATTGGTAATAGGTTTGTTCACGAGAAATCTAATGGCAGAGTGATATATATGTAAAAAACCTCATATCCTGTAATATAATGGAGAAACTTGTTAATGGAATCGACGAATGCTAAGAATTATTTTTCACTAACTGTATAGTTCATCTTAGCAAGAGTCAAGTTTTTACTTACAAAGTAAATGGCATAAGACTGTTGGTCTTCTTTTTTTCCTAACACTCCTCCTATTGTAGTATCGAAGGCATCAATAGATATATGGAATGGAAGGGCCCAATTGGGTCCTCTAAGAATTGGTGCCACATATAATTTATCCTTTAAGTTTTCAAATGAAATTTGACAATGGTCAGTCCAAAGAAAGTCAACATCTTTTGTGAGCAATTTGAACATTGGCACGACAATTTTCATAAAATTTTCGATGAATCGTCGGTAGTAACCGCCATGTCCAAGAAAGCTTCTCAGCTCTTTTGGATATTTTGGAGGTGGGAGTTTGAAAATTACCAAAATCTTGGAAGGATCCACTTTAATCCCCTCAGATGAAACATAATTCCCTAAGACTACTCCTTCAGTCAATAACATTTTACACTTCTCATGACTTAAGGATAAATTCATCTCTTGACATCTGATGAGAACCTTTCTTAGGTTATCTAGGGATTCTTGAAAAGTACTACCATATACTATAAAATCGTCCATATACACTTCCAAAAAGTCATGAATGAGATCAACAAATATCCCTAATACTGCTTGTTGGAAGGTGGCATGAGAGTTACACAGACCAAATGGTAGGAACCTATAAGCATAAGTTCCCTAAGGAAAAGTGAAAGTAGTCTTTTCCTGATCCTTAGGTGCTACTAGAATTTGATTACATCTTCTATATCCATCAAGGAAGGAAAACTATTGCTTCCCTGACAAAGTATCCAAGACTTGGTAAATGAATGGAAGATGAAAGTAATCCTTAAGATTGGCCTTATTAAGTTCCCATAAGTCAACATATATTCTTCATTTTCTGGTTACTTTCTTTGGAACCACTACAAGTGGGGATACCCATTTGTTTTCAGAAATTGGATAAATAAAACTAACATTCAATAGTTTTTGTATTTCCTCCTTCACTATATCTTTTAGTTCTGGATTCATCCTTCTTTGAGGTTTCCTAACAGGTGTTACTTCTTCCTGGGTATAGATATGGTGGATACATGTATCAGGGTGTATACCCTGCATATCGGTATATTCCCAGGAGAATTCTCTTTATTAGTCCCTAAGGATGTTCACTAGTTGTTCTTGTTGATCTGCATCTAGTCTTGAATTGATATGTAGGAATTTCCCAGGACTAATATCATAAGGCATGGTATAGGATCCAAAATATTCATCTTTTACAAAGATAAAATATGTTGAAGAAATAGTTTATGGATCCAAATGTTCTTGAAAATTTTCACCAAACATATAATCAAATTGAGGGAAAGACTGAGGAAAATCAACACATGTTGTTGGAGAAATGAATTGATTTAACACATTATCTATCATTTTCTCATGAAGTGCCCAAGAGTGATCACTGGGAATCATGGGTGCTTCCCATATTTCACTCTCATATGGATATTCTAGCCACTATATATTTTTTGTAATAGGCTGGGCTGGTGGATATATCATAAGTTTCTTCATAGAAAGTCCATTAGAGATAATCATTTCACCTTCTCTACAACTTATGAATGCGTTGGAAGTAGCTAACCAAGGTCTTCCCAAGATAATGGGATGCCCTTTAATAGGATCCTTTGAATGGATGACTAGGAATTCTACTGGATATTCCCATGATGCCAATGTGACTATGATATCATCCAATATCCTCACAGGTATAACTTTTGTTCTATCTGCCAATTCCAGAAATGGTTGGGGTACGTCAAAGAAAGTTTTTCAACTGTAATTATTCTAAGTTAGTGACAGTCATAACATTAATGACAACCCCTAAGTCTATGAGAGTGTTTCCAATGGGAATATTATTAATGATTATCGTTACTATTGGACTCTTGGGATTTGCATACTTTGTGACCCTAGGCTACACTGATATGTATTCAAACAATTCTCCTACCAAATGAATTGTTGGAGGATCTTTCTATTTTCTACTTGGATTTTTGATACACAATTCCTTAATTACCTTACTATAGATCGGGATATCCTTTATTGCTTGTAACAAGGGAATTCTGACACAAATATTTTTTAATTCACTTATAATGTCAAATTCTGGTTGAATCATTGGTTTTTCGATTGCTAATCTCTTAGGATAGGGAGGAACTTCTGTAGTTTGCAACGATTCACTTTGAGGAGGATTTTGTTCTTGATATTTGGGAATAATAATGTCTTCCCATTGACTATCATCCGTTAATTGGTCAGGAGTTTCATCTTCATTTTCCTCACGAATGACTACTGAAGGTTTATATTTATTCAAAAATTTCTCTGACCTTAGTTGAATCTCATGTAATGGAACATGAGAAATAACATATGTTGAAAAAGTTTGCAACTCAACATTATGAAGAGGTTGAGTTGATTTATTGTTTGTGTTAGGTATCGGTTGTGTTGGTAACAATGTTGGTCTTGGGGAATTTGCATTCTGAAATTGCTGAGGTTGTTGTGGAATAAGAGGTGAAGGTGGAGGGACAAAACCTGGAAAAAGTTGTTGAATATTTGGTGGAAACTGTGGATAAGGATGAGTGGGAATAAGAACATGTGGAATTTGATTTTTTCCTTAGGTATGTGCTCCCCTCCATCCTTGTAGCCAAGGGTGGTGTGAATCATACTGTGGAGACTAGTTTTTCCAATTTGGTAAGTTCCACTGTTGTGGTTGTTGATAATAAGGTGGAGCTTGAGGTGGTGGATCCTGATACATAGACTTAGTCCTAGGCTGCCATGGAATTCTTGGTGCATAAGAAGTTCCCCAGGATCCCCACTTTTATAATGGCCTATAAACCAGGAAGTGATGGGAATTTTTCAGTTTGATGATCTTCAACACAGAGGCCACAGACTGAAATGTTTTCTAATGGGAATTCCATTGAAGAATGCTTCCTCCTGCACCTTGGACAAAATATGCTCATCACACCATTCTCTTTCTCCTATTTTTTCTTAATATTTAAAGTGTCCAATTGGGAATATATTGTACTTAAAATATAAGTTTTGAAGTTTTCTAATAGGTTTCCTATTTCCATCCTTGTAACACCACCAGAACTAACTCCTTTTGAGTTTCTAATATAGGGATATCGAACACCCTTTCCAGTTTTAGCCCTGCTTCTAGAGTAGTTTCTACACATCTCACAAATCTTAGTATATGGTTTATGGGAGACATCTCTTGATTCCATGAGATTAAGTGTTTCCAGATATTCTTCAGAGATCCATTTAAGAAAAAGGGTTCTTATTACATTGTCTGAAAGGTCATTATCTTTTGATTTTTTTGAAATATAGGTGAACCGTTCCATGTAGTCTTCAAGTCTCTCATCTTCTAATTGCTGAATTTTAAAGATATCATTTCAAGAATATTTAGATTTTCAATAGTCCTGGTGTTTCTTAAGGAATATGATCTTCATATCTTCCCAAGATTTGATACTAGATTATTTTAATCCCATGAACCATCTGAGTGAAAAATCTTTAAGAGTGGCAGGGAATAGTTTTAATTTTTGAGCATCTTGCAAGTAGTTATAACTTCTTCACAAGATGTCAAAATCAAACAGGAAGGTGTCCGGATCCTCACTGATCTTACCATAAAAGGTAGGTATTGAAGAAGGTGGAATTTTCTTCATATTAACATTTTGTATGGTATCCATAATTGGAAACCCGAAAGTGGTTTATGTTTGATTTCCTACTTCTTATCCCTCATCGTTTTGCACATGATTGCGGTCCTCATGTTCATCCATAGTGATTTGATTCCCAAAAAGAGAATACCTTAATGGTTTTATTCTTGGAGATAATGAGGCATCCCAATGTTTTTTTTCAGGAGAGATATTTCTCCAACTGGAAAATTATCTTCTATTTGGATTTCAGGGTTTTTTCTCGAGTCTGTTGAAACTATTAATTCAAAGGTTTTTGTTTCAAATTGTGACACCACTAATTTTGTTGAACTTCCAAAGAGAGAATTCACATGTTCAGGGTCAATGACATCTATAAATTTTGAATCCCATGATGTTGGTAAAAGTGAAAAAGTTGTGTTGGTTGGTTTTGATGATGAGAAATTGGAAGGTTCAAGTGGTTTTACCTCCTTTCTTTCTAATGTTGGTGTCTCAAATTTTTATTCTATGGTTTCCTCAGTTCTTGTCTCTACTGAAACTTCTTTATCTTTCTGGGTTGAGCTATCTCCTACTTGTACCTTCCGATACCATTCTACAGAGTTTATAGGTGGAGTATTTCTTACTCCAAAAAGGTTAGAAGGAACTTTGGTTGGAAGCTTTGGATTGGTTTGAACATATCTACCCTTTGGATCCCTAGGTTTGTTCATGAAAACAAAAAAGAAAAGAAAACTACCATTGGAATTGGGGGAACCTATTATAATATATGCGCAGGTTCTTACCTCTCATCTTAATGTTCCCCCACCACCAAACTAGCACTAGTGTTCAGAAACAATCTACTTCCTAATTGTTTTCTACCTTTGGAAAACTCCCTAGAAACGACACCAAAAATTATGGGTAAATTATATACCTAATTTCCCTTGATTAAATTATCTACCGGGGCAAGTGAACTTTGAGTTGTAACACAATATGAGTCAAGATAGAACATGAGCTAACTATTTATATATTCCTACCACTATATTCTATGACTAAATTGTAGTACCAAAATGAGGTCTAGAAAGTGAATTGAACAAGCAAAAGAGAGTAATCTATCCTAGGGATCAACACTATGCTTTCAAATTACAAATCTATTTTTAAAAGATGATGTAGAATACTGCAAGAAAACCAATATCTATTTGAGATGTAGAGCTACTTATAAAAAAACAATCTATGAGTATGAAATGAGAAGAAGTTATCTTTTCCAGAAAAAATATTTTAAGTGAATTCTATTCTAAAATGGATTTTAAGACTAAACTAAGAAATCACCATTACTTCTGCATGAAAGGAAATAAGCAACACCATCTAGTTTTCACACTAATCTTATTGAAGAAGGTAAACAATATTATCTAGTTTACACTATTCTCACTGAAGAAG
>SNQJ01S0175794.1:20061-35239 GCA_010110895.2 Picea sitchensis | reverse complement strand
AGGGGATGGACAACCAATAGTATGCTTCCTTTTCGAGTGAAGGAATCAAGGAAGCGAGAGGGAAATAAGAGATCATTCACTCAGTAAGGTTGAGATGAGAAGGAAACTTCTTGGGCGGGACCCCAACTCCCGCATCGTGAATTAGTGTTGCTATGTTCTATCTACATTACGAATGGAATTGAATGTTGGTTTGAAACTGTGTGAAATTCATTTATGTTTCTGTAGAAGCCTCATGTGATCGACACAATGCATTGTCATATAATTGTTCCATGCTTAATATTTGATCAAATTACTTGAGTCAATACAGTATTTAAGAATTACAAGACTATCGAACCATGCAAATGAGAAGAGGTGTTAAATCCAACAAAGAATCCCAACCAAGATTCCAAGGAAATTTTTTAATAGTAAATCTATAAGAAAAATAGTGGGTAATATATATTTATCCATAGACATTGGATTGAGTTCTTTGCACCGAAGCATTGAACATAATTGTCATAAATACAAGTAGAGGAGTTACAAAAAAAAAAACATGCATACAATTATGTGTTGTTCATCTAGTGCAACAACATGAGAAGGCATCGACAAGCTCTTGAACATGCATACAAAACTAATTATCATGCTTTTTTAGGAACTCCTTGCAATCTTCTCCTCCGAAGGTCAATGTTGGCTTCAACAATCTCAACATCTTGTGGAAGACCCGAGGTGACAAAGAAACATGAGAGTGGTCCCGCAGTGGAATAATTCTTTGGCTTGAAATATATCTCTCGGTGCACCAAGAGACCACCTCCTTACAGTCAAAGGCTTCAGGGACACAGACTGCACGAGCAATTCCAGAGGTCCAAATTACTTCATTATGGGCGGAAGGGGATGAGTAGTAAGAATATGCCTTGGACCACTAGGAGTTTTGGTGCTCACCCCCTAAGATGTTAATTGTATCTGCAAAAAACATGAGACTGGTCCAACAATTGAATAATTCTTTGGCTTGAAATATATCTCTCGACGTACCAAGAGACCATCTCCTTACAATCAAAGAATTCAGTGACACAACTTGCACCAGGGACAAATCCAAACCCTAAAAATGAAAGGAAAGGATACATCTCTGAGGGCTAGGATCGCCATCCGATTCGAGAGACTCAAACTCTCGTGCTGCAAAGCGGCTATTGCGTTCAACGTCGGTTTATTCTCTGAAACCCCTTACTTTGGTCTTCTTAGGGATACCATCGTCGAGCTGGAAAGTGCTCCCCGTTATGGTGGATTTAAATTTGGGCGCAGGAGTGGGAACAACGTCCGCATTGCCATCATCCATTGTCGTATCATCGTCCATCAGATCATCTTCTTTCGGCTCGAAATCGTCTGCATCAACCTTTGCGCCAACCATTCTTTCGCGCTTTTCTGCAAAATCCCTAAAATTTGGAGCGGGCGATGGATATACATAGAAAATGTAGGATATACAAGTTTATAGGGTTACAAAAAAAAAACGTAGGGGGGGGAGGGATATACATGTTTATAAGGTTATAAAACAAATAAACGCTGGGGGTTGTCTGAGCAAGGGGGGTTGCCTTGTAATTCTTTGGATTGAAATATATCTCTCGACGCACTAGGGACCATCTCCTTACTTCCTTCTGGGTGGAAGGGGATGAGTAGTAAGAATATTCCCTGGACCACTGGAAGTTCTGGTCATCATGCCCGAAGGTGTTTATTGTATCTCGACATAACTGTTGTCGAGCTGCTGCCATAAGTTGACGAGAACGTCTGTTTTCTCCAGATGATGTTTGAAATGAACAATCGGAAGGGATAATATAACCCTCCACAAATCTTGGTTTAATGTGTATCAATGGGAGATCTCCTCTAGCCTTTTGCTGATTAATGACAATTTCCATGATTCCCACGTAATGACTTGTTACCATTAAAGCTTACTAATTGCATACTTAGAAAGAAGTGTGAAGGTGGCGGGGACGACGAAGAGCGATTAAGAATTGGAGATTTCGTGAAGCCGCCAACTCGATGATGCGCGAAAGAGATTCCATGATGTTTGAAATGAACACTAGGAAGAGATAATATAACCCTCCACAAATCTTGGTTTAATGCATATCAATGGGAGATATCCTCGAGCCTTTTGCTCATTAATGGAAATCTTTATGGTTCCTGCATGATGAGTTGTTAGCATTAAAGCTTAATAATTGCATATTTAGAAAGAAGTGCAAAGGTGGTGAGGAAGACGAAGAGCGATTAAGGATTGGAGATTTCGTGAACCCGCCAACCCGACGACCCGCGAAAGAGATTCCAAGAAATGGCCAAGTATGGAAAGCGGTCGGTCGAGCTTCAAAATAGGGTCACAATTTATAATAAGGAGACGTGAGGGCCCGATGGTCAAATTTTATGTCTCCAAACTTTTGACTGCAAAATGTGTAACACGGAACATGGCATGATGGCGAAATTCGACGGTCAATTTGTATATTGTGGAACTCCGGGTGTTGTTTTTAGGTCGCAGAACAATGGAAGCGCAATGTTGAGCGGGCCTGCCTGGGAACCGACGATCGAAAAAGTGGCTAAGTATGGAATGGGGAAGAAATCGTTCAGACTCATGATATAAAAGCATGAGAGATATTCGGAAAAACAACTAGGTAACCAGAAAGGGAAAGTAGAGGGGAAAAAGAAAGGGGAACTTGGTTGTCAATTTGTATATTGGGGAACTCTGGGTGGTGTTTATAGGGCGCAAAACAATGGAATCGCAATCTTGAGCCCGCCTGGCCGGGAACCCGCGATTGAAAAAGTGGCTGCATATGGAATGGGGAAGCAATTGGCCGGGCTCATGATATAAAAGCATCAGTGGAAATATGAACACGTGAATCCGCCAACACGTGTACTTAGACATTTTCCAAAAAAATGACTAAGTGACCAGGAAGGGAAAGTAGAGGGGAAAAAGAAAGGGGAGGGCAATTTTCGAAAGCGTGAATTGGTCTTAACAAAGCCCCATTGATGGTCTTAACAGTAACTATGAAGTGCATTAGACAGGTGAACATGCTCTTCAATCAAGGAATAGAGAAAGTGAGTCATAGTTATACTTTCCAAGATGTGTTTGCATAAGAGAAGCATAAAAAAGCTACAGAAAAATCAATGGAGGGTTGTTCAAGTAAAACTATTGTACTGTCAACTTGACCATAAGTATAACAATGATGAATTTTAATTTTAATTTTCTGTGGTTGATATCATAGTCCCATTCGACTTCAGCTAACATATATCCTTTTATTTCAAAATATTTCTGAAGAAGAATTTTCGTAATTTCATCAATCAAGTAAAAGTGCGAAAATGAACTACACATTACATTTGCTTCACAGAGATTACATTAAAAGACAAGACAGGTCTTGTATATTCTTTAAGATCATAGAAAAACTGCTAAAATCCTGAATCTATCATCCAACCATAATTCAAAAACCGGGCCCATGAGAACCTTGAACTACAATACGAAAGCACATGAACAAAAGTCTTCCAAACACAAGACAAGAATAAATCAACGAAGTTTGGGCATTGTATCCCATCTATAGCCAAATCCCCAAATGGGCACCAAGAAATTTGTCGATTACTATATTACTATGAACCAAGATCACTATGAACATTTTCTTCTTATAGTACTATGAACCAATATCACATTGACCTGACAATGTTCTAACATTACTAGTTCTGGAAAATAGTGTCAGCATTTAACTTAATGGAGTTTGAACAATGACAAATTCGCAATATTATTGAAAATGCCTGATGGTTCTGTTCAGAGGAGCAAGCCATTTTGACGGCTCAAAGGATGGACTTGATTTATTCAAAGTTGGGTACTTTGTATGAGGTCTTTCCTCATGCTTCTCATTCTTGGACTGAACAATCTTATGTGCTTCCAGTTCACTTTGTCATGGAACTGCAAAACTCTATTCATATCTTGATTGGGTAGCATGGACATATATAGATCAGATTGTTTCGTTTCTTGTCAATGCATGATAGGATTTTTTTTTTTGGTTCAGTCGATATGTAGTATGGCATTGTTCTCATTTAATGTAAATTTTCTATGGACATGAAAGTGGCGTAACATGTAGACATTGTTTGCATTTTTCTGTAGGTATACTTCATATGGAAATTCTGTCAACCTAGGAAGCACATCTTGTAATACATGTTGTCTAATTGTACAATGTACAATTATGTTGATGAGGGTTCAGATGACAACATTGAGGAAATGTCTATATATGTAAGGGCATTTTTTACTGCATCGTAGACAATCAATTATGCCATCATTTATGAAAGCAGAGGCAGAAGCAAGAGAGTTGCATTTGGCACATACAGGCTCGAAGGGGGTCGAGTACACATTTGCTGCAACCAAAACACCCTCAACCTACGCACATGAGCATAGTAGTTAATATATTGAACACTATAATATATATGTGTACAACAAAAAAGTTGCACAAAATTGTTTAAGGCAATTTTTATGTGCAAAGTGTGGATGGAATTGTAGATGTATATGTACAACAGTTGTCGAGCTAGTTAGTTTCTTGAGATCCTGTACTATGTATGTTCGCAATTTTGTTACAAATGTTTCTTGGGTTGTGCGAAAGATCCTTTCTTTAACATCTCTTTTATTTGTTATATTTTTGAAGAGCATAAGTGGAAATTGCCTTTTATGCAATTGTTGTTCCATTGAGGAAAATAAATTTGAATATGTGTCAAACAATTGTAGTTGCAACATGGAACAGTGTAATAGTTGTGTAAGATAACTGAGATGTATGAGCATGTGAAAGTAAAGGACAAAACTGGGTATGGAGAACAATACCATTGCCTTGTCGTTGTCCGAGTCTCCATATTTTATATGGAAAATATGTTGCAAGCCAACTTTTCTCGCGAGTGTGACAGTTGCACCAATGGTTCCGATTGGGTAAATGTCATTGCTCTCTGCAAGTTGAATGATTGTTGTGTCCGGTACAAAACAATATTCTAAACAAACCATGGGAACTTTTTCCACAATACTTGTTTCATTGAGTGATATAATCCGATCACAATCACCACGGTCATATACTATTTTCGGTAATATATTGAAATTTGTCATGGATATCCCATTACTTAACAAGATTTTTTCTGCATGTTTCTGGACAAGTTGTGTAGGGATATTTAGTGTGACTTTCATCATGGCTTCATTGTCTATCATGTTAGCACGCATAATGCATCTAGTTTTGTCTGCCTTGTCTAAGTAGGTGCTATACACGACCATTATGTCCCCGAGGAACACTTGTCCAGTTCGACGGTTGTTCAAGCCTTCTATCGATATTATATTGGGTGTTATAATTTTAGACATGGTAACATTTTTTGAACAGAAGAAGTAATGTGAATGGCAGTTTGTATGATTTTTTTTTTTTTTGCATAAATGTACAAGTAGTTGCACAATTTGGATGAAGTATGCAGGTCAGAGTTTTGTAACCATACCTCTTATTCTGCAGAGCTTGCATTATGTTGGGCGTTTCACTTGGGCTCGTCGATACTTCTTGTGAACTAAAAAGCATGTGTTGTAGATGACATCAACATATTTATCATATCATAGATGAATAAATAACTCAGGATATTTGTTTGGTAAACATAGCAAGAACATAATGTATGAATCTTTACCTTTGGCCTTTTTCGTTTTGTTGATGTTTGCGATGATTGACTACTCATGCCCATGTCACTCATCCAACTTTTTTTGATGCAAACATGTGTACATTGAACATCACAACGACTAAATAAGCATATGCATTATATATTGTTCATAATTGTTTTGGATTTCACATACAGGCTCGAAGGGGATCGAATATGAAATAGGGTGTCAAGGGATACTCAGGAGACGTGAGGGCCAGAAGGTCAAATTGTATGTCTCGGAAATTTTGAGTGCAAAAATGTGTAACACGGAACATGGCATGACGGGGGAGTCTGGTGGTCAATTTGTATATCGCGAAACTCCGGGTGATGTTTGTAGGTCAAAGAACAATAGAAGCGCAATCTTGAACCTGCCAGCTTGGGAGTCCGGCTGCCAATTTGTATATTGCGGAACTCCGGGTGTTGTTTGCAGGACATGGAACAATATAAGCGCAATTTTGAGCCCGCCAGCTCAAGAACCCACGATCGAAAAAGTGGCTAAGTATGGAATGGGGAAGTGGTCGGTCGGACTCGTGGTATAGAAGCATGAGTGCAAATGTGAACTCATGAGTCCGCCAACCTATGTACCTAGACATTTTCAAAAAAATGACTAAGTAAAATAACCAGAAAGGTAAAGTAGAGGGGAAAAAGAAAGGGGAATTCGGTTAAGTATAAAAGAGGGAAAAAAAAAGGGATAAAAGAGAGTGGTAAAATAGAAAAGGGTAGGGAAATTTTCGAAAGTGGGAAGTCTCAACAAAGCCCCATTGTTCCCAAATCATCATTTTCTAGTCCAATATTTTATCCACATACTCGTTTTGTGTGTTTGATTTACTATCACTATTGGTATACCTTTTCAAAGATTGTACTTCAGCTTCCTCTGCTGTGGCATATAAGATTTCATCCTCTTGTCCAATTAGTTTGCTTCTTTCAATGTAGCAATGCAGAAAATACAATGGACATGAAGGTAAGTTGGTATGTAGAAATACATGTAAAAAAATAAATACAGTTCTATTTATTTCAATGTAGCAGTACAAAAAATACAGTTGACATGAAGATAATATATTATGTAGGAAGATATGTAGTATCTACATATAATAAATTAGGTGCAAAGCAGTAGAATAAATATACAGACAATAAATGAAATAAAAAACAATGGAATATGAAATAAGAGTAGAAGCATGCACCTTTGTATGTCTTCTTCTACATTTGTGGTTAAGAGTCCTTAGTCTTGTCCAGTTATTCTGTTTGTTTCAATGTGGGAACACACAAAATACAATGAACATGAATGTAAGTTGGTATGTAAGGGAAAACAAGTAATATGTGCATACAGTAAATGAGAGTCAAAGGAATAGAATAAAAGATAGAGTTAGAAGCATGCACCTTTGTTTTTCTTGATCCATGGTTGTGGTTATATAGAATTTAACCTGGCCAAAATATATTACAAGCCAAAAAATATTAAGAAGTTGGATGATCCTAGCTGAATGATTTGGTTTTGTGCAACAAATTATTGATATATGCTTTGAGACATGGAAATATGATTTTGTAATATGTTTGATGTATATTTCATAATTCAAGTATAAGACAAATTGTATCATGGTCAGACCAGTATGTGTCTAAGAGAAAGAGGGTGTATTGTGAAATGGGCACATTTGACCATACATGGTCAATAAGTGCGTTTTGTACATGCTTTATCTTATCCAAAAGAAAGCGGAGATTATAATTGCACATGTAGTTTTCCAATTCTTTTGTTATGGCACTATTTTGTAGCATGTCAACATTGAAGTCTCCTAGAATGATAATGGTTTCGTTCAGATGTAAATGGTGTAATGCATTTGAAAGAGCATTCATTATGTTGGACAATGTTGCATGCGAAGCGACATAGAGATTGAAGATTGCAATTTGCAATCCACGGAAAATTACCCTTGCTAGCACCATCTCAACATTTTTTTCTTCGAAATGCATATGATCCAAAATTGTTATATGTTTTTTCACTAATATCATCACTCCATGGTAATGTAACTTGATATGCAAGTGTGATTTGAAAACTTCTTATTTTGCATGCATAATGTCATGTATGTTTCTTGCAAGCACAAAATATCAGATTGCATTGTGTCATAGTCATTGGGTATATCATTCATATGTGCATTTAAGCTATGCGTGTTAAGTGAGAGAATTGATACATATGAATTTGTTTGTCTGGATTGGTAATCATATTGCAGATGCCATTTTGCACTAGTCCGAAGGCGTTGCATCTCATTATCGAATTTATGTTTGACTTTGAAGTTATCTTTTGTAAGAGCGCTTAGCAAATACAAGGACTCTATGTTTCTGACACGGGACAAAGTTCTGTATACAAGTCCATGTATTCGTATTCCAGCAGGGTCGAAGGCAACATTATCAAGTGTTAGCCCTTGTGATCTGTGGATTGTACGTGCACATGCAAGTTGAATTGGAAATTGTTTTCGAATCTTCAGTTGACCTGTCTTTGCTGATGTTGATATTGGTTTTGATATTCACAATATAGGTGTCCATTCATGTGAAGTGTTTGAATTATATAGATAAGCTAACTTGTTGGCTTGTCGGTGGCCAATGTGTGGGTCATGGAACTTAATCCAGAGGACATCAACTTTTTATGTTTTGGTATAAGCTTTGAGTATTCCATCTACACCATTCACTAGGCCATCCTCTAAATCATAGTTGTAGGCATATATTTCAACTAGCATGTTTAATTTCAGGACAAGTTGCAAAGGGAAAATTGTTGTATGTTGATGACATGGTACATTGTCATGATTTTCTTCTTCAAGATCAATTGAATTGATGATGATATCATTGCCAGGCATGAGCGATAGCATATACTTGTCATGCGCTGCAACATCCTTATTCTTGTAGAATAGGTAAGGGAAGGTTGGCTCGGTCGGGGTAGGTCGCATGCAACTTGAATTGATATATGTTAAGTCATCACATGCTTGGTTGTTTATCCGCATTCTATTTAGAATTGCAATAAATTTTTCATTTGTTTGGCGCATTGTAGTATGTAATTCAATTCATTTTATGTTGTCTTTCCAAAATTCTTGCGTCATTGTTTGCATGTTGACCATAGGTTTCTCAAATATGAGAGAATATTGTATGAGTTGTGCCTGGTAAAGATCCCCACAAAATACCATATCAAGGTTTCCAAAGTATTTGGTTTGGACATGTTTTATGTTTCTCAGTCGATTGTCAATGGAATATAAGAAGCGTCTTCCAATCAAGGATGCCTCATCTATGAACACGAGTTGTAGTTCATCATAAAGCTTTGACAAGGTATCTAACATTTCTTTGCTGAGTGGAAGAAAATGCGACTTGTTAAAAGGCATCAATAATGTAGAGTGGACTGTTGTTCCACTTGCATTATATGCAACTTTTCTTGTATATGCAAGTATTAGTCCCTTTGGTTTCATAGGGTCACTCAAACTATTTGAATCATACATTTGTATAAGCATTTGGAACAGTTCCTTCGATGTGAATGCCTTCCCTATTCCCGCCCCACCTGTAAGGAACAAATGCACATGAGTGTGCATGTTTAAGCGTTTCTTCATTGCAATATCCTTTAGGATTGCTTGCTGTTCTTGATTCAACAATCGTATAACTCTGTAGTATTCTTTGTTTTCGATAAAGAAAGGATGTTATGTGACTTTAAACCCAATATTGATATGTTTTTCAATGGTAGCTGCTCGAGGAAAAGTTAAATCTTCTTGCAAATCATAGGATTCACAAAAAGTTCTAGTTGTTTTATGCTTTGTTGATGTCTCATCAACATTGTGAGGGTTTTATAGTTCTTCAAGTGAATTTTCTATATCACCCCATGTTGGGTTGACATTGTATGTAAATCTAGCCTCAGTGGTTTGTACTGCAGTCTCATAAACAATATATGTAGCTTCCCATGTAGCGAAGGTATGCTTTAATGTGTCTTCATTTTGATCAAAAGGAACATACAACAACAATTTCTCTCTACAAAAGTTTTCATAGTCGATGTGTTTGTTGCATTTGACAAAGCGTATTACATTTAGTTTTTTTCTTTTTGATATGTCTGTACCATTTTTTTTGTAATGCGATACAAATTTTGCAAGACATATATGCTTAATGGGAGGTGGATGCTGGAGGTAGTAATCAATAATAGAGCGACATATCACATCCTCTAAATTATCAGGCTCTTGTTTTAGCAAGAATGGTGGTTTAAGCATGAGTGTATGTGTGCCAGGTGGATATGTGTTTATGAAGACACATTTCCTTGAACTACAATTCAGAGGCAGGGAAGGTGCGATGTGGACTGCTTGCCAAGCAAACATTTGGTGAAGATTGAGTAATGTATTTCCAAGTGTACGTATCATTTGCATAGCATCAATTTAAATTTTTTCATGTTCTCTGCCCATTCTTCTGAATGCACTTGTCATAGATCTGTCAACCTTTGTCATGTACGAGGTACAATATGATGCTGCAACATATGCATTGTGGACAAATTGCGCATCTATATTTTCATTCGACATATTTGGCGTGTCCTTGGAGAAAGCATTGTTCCAAATATGTGAAAGTTTTCGTTTAAGGAAAATTGTTGGTTTCTTAAGTGTAGATTGTATCACTTGGATGTACTCATCTTTTGTCAAATTTAGTTCCACCAAGAAGTCTTCAAATCTTATTAAGTCATCGAAGTCTTGTTGTTCTAGAAATGTGAACAAAAATTTTGATTTCTCAATGAGAACATTGTCCTCTAAAGTAATTGGTTCTATGATTCTTGTTGTTCTCATCGGCAACATAGGGAAGTTGTATTTGCACTGTGAATTCTTTCATTTTTTACAGCTTCTTGTATGGTAATGTCTATGAAATTTGGCAAGTTCTTGATCCAAATGATCTGTGTTGCATGTTATGTATTTGTCCAGAAACTGCTCGATTTGCAAGTTGTTGTCATTTCCATAGATTGGTGCATCCTCTATCCATAATATTGTGTGGTCACGTTCATTCCCTCTATTTTGGAACTCTGTTACAAAATAGTAGTCCGATATTCTTCCGAAGAACGTTTCGTCATTACATATCAATTGCCTCAAAGCATTTACTCTATGTCTATAGTGACGAGTACATGCCACTGGGTCTTTTCTCACGAAGTAGTCAATGTCATCATTTTCCAAGTTCTTAGTTTGTTTTTTCCTTTTCCTGTTTTTTGTATCATATTTATCCCTTCTACACCTACATGCAGTTTTCTTCTACAAGAACATTTTGCAAAGGCACATAGGTACTCATTCTTGGGCAAGTTGGGAATATCATTGAGGGCATGGTGGGAAGGCTAAAGAATTTCCTCATTCAATTAAGGTGTTAGATTTCCACTTCGTCACATAAGGCAAAGGATCAGGATTTGTAATGCTAGAAAAAATGACAGCCGAAGTTGTGCACACAACATTGGCATATGTATGGTGTAGAGTTTGGAGAAAAAATTGGAGCAAAATTTAAGAGCAGGAGGGAAAGATATACCAACCTCTATGGAAAGTCTGTAGGATAGGAATGATGAATAAATACCTAAACATTCTTACTTGAAAATTGTAAATAGTAAACAATAAAGAACGAATATGAATGAAACTATTGTATTGAAACTTACTCGTCAATGATGATTGAAAGAATCGCAGGTCCAATTGCGAGTGCAGGATTTCAACCTCGCAAAGTGCAATAACAGGTCCTGGAACTACCCAGGATTTGCATTCCAGGTCTTGGAACTTTTTTCTTTATAACTTACTGAAATATGTCACCGATAAAGATGGATAATGCTTGACAATGGTGTGCAATTTTGTTGCAGCTTGGTTACCGTTGTATCATACTTAGCCCTTCTACACCTACCTACAATTTTCTTCTACAAGAACATTTTGCAAAGGCAACAAGCTTGACATCATCTTTTCATGTGAAAGACACGAGTTTGATTCCCATATGGGATAGGTAGGTAATCATTCTCAGGCAAGGTGGGAATATCATCGAGGGCAAGGTGGGAAGGTTAAAGAATTTCCTTATTCAATTGAGGCATTAGTTTTCCACTTCGTCACATACGGAAAAGGACCGAGATTTTTAATGCTAGAAAAAATGACAGCCGAAGTTGTGCGGACAACATTGGGGCATGCACATGGTGCAGAGTTTGGGGAGAAAATTGGAGGACAATTTAAGTGCATGAGGAAAAGATATGCCAACCTCTATGGAAAGACTACACGATAAGAATGATGAATAAATACTTAAACATTCTTACTTGCAAATTGTAAACAGTAAACAATAAACAATGAATACGAATTAAACTATGGTATTGAAACTTACTCGTCAATGATGAACAACAAAATCGCAGGCCCAATTGCGGGTGCAGGATTTGAACCCTACAAAGTGCAAAAACAACTCCAAATGCGGGTGCAGGACTCCAACCTTAGAAAGTTGAAGCAAACAAAAGAAAGGAACAAGAAAAAAACTAGTGAGCAAGCACCAACATGTCCAACTGCAAGGGCAGGACTTCAACCTTGCAAAGTTGAACCAAACAACAACAAGCAACAACCAATGAACCAACGAACCAATGAACAAGCAACAACCAGTGAACCAGTAAATAATATATGTATCTTCAATGATGAATAAATTTCATTCCAATGATCTAGGTGGATATAGGTGAAAACCCACCTATTTTTATTGGCTCAAAATAGTTTTTTGGCGATTTTGACAATTTACTATTTTTAGCAGTTTTTAACTTTCTGGGCCATGAGGGCCTAGATGAAGTTTTTTTTGAGATAAAGGTTCTCAAAGATAGCCAAAGGCATTATTGAGCCCCCAAAATGAATCTCCTCGATGATACCTTTCCAACGAGCTATCATACGCCTAAAACAAAGATCGTATGCAAAAGTTACGACTCCGGGAAGTTGATGACCAACTTACCCAAATGGGGCCCACATGACTTTTGGCGCTTCATCTCCTAGGGTTAGGTTTTTGGATTTCTAGGGTTTTTGGCATTATTTTTTATTGTAAAAAGGCCTCCAGAGCCTCATTGTAATCATTTTTTCTTGCGAATGAACACAACCGTCACATCTCTTCTCAGAGATAAGCCGCCACCATTCTAACGAGTCTTTCACTCTGTATTTTTACAGTCTCTGTACATTTCTTTGATTAATAGAAATCATGTATTATTGTATATCTGTGTTTATGGTTGCATCTATGATACATTTCTGTTATATTATTGAATATCTGTGATATCTCTGTGCATTTCTTTATTATATCTCCATTCTCATTTCGTGCCGAAAATAAATCTGGATCAGTGGTATCAGAGCAGGCTGCTCTTGATCGTTTTTTTAGTGCATGTCCCCGACGATGTCCGAGTATAGAAAGTTGGGTCTCGAGCTTGTCTCTCTTGAAGACAATCACTCTCGCACACCCAATAAACCCTTAATGGAGGAAGAAAAGAAAAACAACGAAATAGATGATCCTATCAGTCTGTTGCTTGAGCAAGCTCTTACACAACAGAGGGATGAAATGATGGAGAATTTTTCCCACATCCTTCAATGCCTGCCGATATAAATAGGCGCATCTTCATCAAGCGACCACTTTAGAAGCATCTTGACTTACAATGTACAATTTAATTTTGATATTCCTGTATTTGAAGGACAGATAGATGCAGAAGCCCTAGAAAAATGGTTAAATCTGCTAGAAGGGTATTTCTCCATTCACAATTTTTCCGACAAAGAAAAAATCACCTTCGCACTCCTTAAAGCTCTCCCCCATGTAAAACATTGGTGGGAAACTTACTGGGAGAAGAGTTCCATGGAGGAGTTTGGGATATATGGGGCCGAGCCCACTTGGGATTTTTTTGTGGATGCGGTAAAGGAATAGTATTACCCTGTTGGCAACTATGAGGACCAGTACATGAGATGGACCACACTGCGGACAGAGAGGGGCCAAGCAGTTCTGGAGTTTATGAGTCTCGACCCCGTAGTGTCATTGTTTCTCTTGGGGGTCATCTCTACATAATACCAGAGGTAGTTTTGACTATTATTCCACCTAAAAAGTGCCACAAGGTAGTATCCCATACTACAAAATTTAGCTTCTTCACAATCTGTTCAAAAGGTGAACATAAGGATACTGCAACCACTACAACCTCGACCCAAGCACCTTCTATCCAACAGAAGTAGGTCGAAAAGATTGCAACAAAGTGTAAATATTCCTTCTGCACACAGGAGTATCATACATACATACTGGTTAAAAAGGTCCAACCCTTCCAGCCACATGTTCGTGACAACCTTCAACAAGCTAAGCAATGCAACTTCTCTAGCAAGGCAAGCAGCTCACTAAGATGCAGAATCAACAAATGCTTTTCCCTCTCCCCCGGACACTCAACACAATGGATACCATTGCTTCCTAAGGAGGGAGGATTGATCCAGGTGGATATCGGTGGCCACCCACCTTTTCTGATTGGCTCAAAACAATTTTCTAGTGATTTTGGCAATTTACTATTTTTAGCAGTTTTTAACTTTATGGGCCATTTTGAGGGCCTAGATGAAGTTTTTTTTCCAGATTGAGGTTCTCAATGATAGCTAAAGGCATTATTGAGCCTCCAAAATGAATCTCCTCGACGATACTTTTCCAACGAGCTATTATATGCCTAAAACGGAGATCGTATGCAAAAGTTACGACCTTGGGAAGTCGATGCACCAACTTACCCAAATGGGGCCCACATGACTTTTGGCGCTTCATCTCCTAGGGTTAGGTTTTTGGATGTCTAGGGTTTTTTGCATTCTTTTTTATTGTAAAATGCCTTCAGAGCCTCATTGTAATAATTTTTTTCTTGCGAATGAGCGCAACCGTCACATCTCTTCTCAAAGATAAGCTGCCATCATTCTAGCGAGTCTTTCACTCTGTATTTTTACAGTCTCTGTACATTTCTTTGATTAATAGAAATCATGTATCACTGTATATCTGTGTTTATGGTTGCATCTCTGATACATTTCTGTTATATTATTGAATATTTTCGATATCTCTGTGCATATCCTTATTATATCTCCGTTCTCATTTCGTGTCAAAAATAAATCTGGATAAGTGGTACGAGAGCAGGCTGCTCTTGATCGTTTTTTTAGTGCATGTCCCCGATGAGGTCCGAGTATAACAAGTTGGGCCTCGATCTTGTCTCTCTTGAAGACAATCGCTCTTGTACACCCAAGAAACCCTTAATGGAGGAAGAAAAGAAAAACGTCGGAGGAGACGATCCTATCAGTCTATTGTTTAAGCAAGCTCTCACGCGACAGAGGGACGAAATGATGAAGAATTTTTTCCACATCCTTCAACGCCTGCCGATAGCAACAGGCACATCTTCATCAAGCGACCACTTTGGAATCACCTTGCCTTTCAAGGTACAAGTTAATTTTTATATTCTTGTATTTGGAGGACAGATAGATGCAGAAGCCCTAGAAAAATGCTTAAATATGCTAGAAGGGTATTTCTCTGTTCACAATTTTTTCGACAAAGAAAAGATCACCTTCGCACTCCTTAAAGCTCTCCC
>SNQJ01S0175794.1:0-17779 GCA_010110895.2 Picea sitchensis | reverse complement strand
TGATTGATGGTACACCTGACATCAGATCGATGGTCGATATCTCCTTCAGGTCTCCGGACTTCAGAGATTTAGAGTCTCAACCCTTTCTTTCCTCCGTACGTCAATCTACTGGAGCTGACAAGCCTCTGACGCATGTCCCTCTCGGATTAACGTTCGAGATCTTCTCGAGTCTCCGAACTTCGAAGATTTCAAATCTCAACCCGTTCTTTCCTCCCGAGTGA
Organism: Picea sitchensis; assembly: GCA_010110895.2. Classification (NCBI taxonomy): domain Eukaryota; kingdom Viridiplantae; phylum Streptophyta; class Pinopsida; order Pinales; family Pinaceae; genus Picea; species Picea sitchensis. The sequence goes on along the minus strand of SNQJ01S0175794.1, from coordinate 17,558 downwards.
TCACATGATGAGTCAGTCATAAGACGGTGGAGATCGCTTGCTGTCGGTTAACGTTTTCACTTACACTATCCTTCCACTGTAATAGATCGACGAATGAGACTACTCCCGAAGTGATCTTCAGATCGGACGTCTCGTGTCCACTTCGGGTCTTCAACATTCGGGACTTCGGGTCTTTGGGCGAGTACTGGTGGTAAAATTCCTGAAGCAAAAATCCTGGAGTGACGTAACTCTTGCGTCACTTGATGACATGTCACAAGCCGAGCAGTTGCCACGTGTCACTCAGATTCGTGATTTGCACGTACCTGAAATGCTGATTTCAACTTGACACTTGTCATTCTCTAACTGTTCCATATGTCCTTGCTGACGTAGACTGTTGACGTGGTCTGTCACATTTTCTTGCTAATGTCGACGTAGATCTCCTGATGTGACACATGTTCATCTCTTTGATCTAACGGTCAAGATAGTATCTTAGATCGACGACTGAGAGAGACTTCAGATCTTCATCCTTCGGGACTTCGTGACTTTTGACATTTGAAACTCCTGAAGCAATTCTCTCGGAGTGACGTAACTTGCTTACATCACTTGTTGACATGGCACGAGCCCATTTCCTCTTGATGCTTGTCATCATATGATAATGCCATGTGTATTTGCTGACGTGGTCTACTGACATGGTCTATTAACGTGGACTTGCTGACGTGGTATGCCATATGCCCTTTTGCTGACGTGGTTTGTTGACCAACAACCCTGATCCAACGATCCTCGTTTTTCCTCCAAATCTGATGATCATTATTCATTTCGGATTTCCGGACTTCGGGTATTTCATATCTCAAACATTCCGGAGTATAACCTCCTCACAACTTTATACCCAAAGCGAATGTTGTTCGTTGATCAGGTTCTTAGATTGACGATTCGATCTTTTCGTGATGTAGCTTTGCTAGCTTATCCTGTCCTTCCACTCGAGAGTGATTCAACGACTGACAGGAATTCGCATAATCGAATTCTCAATCGTTTTGCGCCGCTTATCTCGTCCTTCCACTAAAAAATGATCCGACGGTTGTGAAGATTCTTGAAATAGATCAACGGTCGATGATGATTGCAGAACTACAACTTGCGAGTGATTTAACTCGTCATCCAAACTCCGCAATGGGAAGATGTGCGCTATTGGAGAGTCAACCATAATCGTTGATCTTCGAAGCTATAAGATCAGACGGTACTGAATAATTGCGGGATTGGAACAAGCGCGATGTTTAATTTTCCTTTCAATCTCCACAATTCATCCCTGCGGTAAATTTGGCGATTACGCATCCGACGATCACAATTTAATCTGACTTAAACTCATTGTTTGTTGGATCAACTGCAGTCGTAGATATTTGAAGCTATGAGATCTAACGATCTAGACAGATTGCGAGATTGTAACTGGCGAGTAGTTTAATTCAGCTTTCGCTCCCTGCAATTCATCCCTGCCATTGATTTGGCTTGCAGATCCGACAGTCTTGATTTGATCTGTGTTTTATCACGCCATCTCTTCTTAGCTTTTGATCTTCATTCATTAACTCTCCTGAGCTTTTGCTTCCTTCTTCTCCGCCTTCTGTTCTTGCCATCAATGACAAGCACACTCTTTCCTGCAAAACATGCCAACATTAAGCTTCAAAAGTCCCTAATGATGGGTAGAGTGTCCACTTGAAATGTTAAGAGGACGTTTAAAAACACTCACACACAATGATTATCCAGAAATCGTTTGAACAATATGACTAACCGTGGAAAACACATTCTCAAACATAAATACGTACAAAATCACAACTTTATGTTGTTTAAATTGCATTTCTGAATGTGGAAATGGAATCAACATGCTGAAAAACCCTTAGAGCACCCGGATTATACAGATTTAATCACTCAAATATGCAGATCCAACAATATCTTGTTGGATTTCGGGCAAATATCCCTGAAAAAAATGCTCGAAAAAGGGCAAAAACATAGCACATTTAGGCTACGACTTTAGTAAATAAGTGAAATGTTTAATAGGGAGGTTAGCATATGTTGTAAACAATGTAAAGTGTTTGGATTAAAAACATTTAACATAAGATTTTGTAAAAATAAGCAAAAAGGTAAAGTGTTCATTGTGGAGTAAAACTTACTAATGCTTGTAGAGACTAAATTTTGTAGCATAGTATTTAATAATGATGTCTATTAGTTGGTGTAAAATTGATTTTTAATTTTTTAAAATATAGTCTTATACAAATAATTGCAGGATTAATAATTATTTATTAATTTAATAAAAATTGATTGTACATTTTCAGAACATGAACACTTAGTAAATAAAATACACCCATTCCGCACTCGCACATTAGAATTTTTGGGCTCATAAATGCACTTGGTCCACACCTGTACATGCACATGTTCAAACCATTCGATACAACAACATAATTAAATTGTTTATTAAATTCTTGTACATTCACCAGTTCGACACCTATACATGCACCTGTTCCAACCATCCGCTAGATGTGCGGGATAAAATTGTGTTTTAAATTCCCGTTGTTGGCTCGAAAAGAAGATGTTGTTTTGAATAACCAATTAGAAGCTAGGAAAAAAAATTGATCGCTTGCAACAAAGTTAGACTATGGAAAAACACAAAATTTTATGTCAATGCAAAAACAAAATCGTGGTCATTGCAACACTGATTGCTATTGTCCTAGTGTTGTGACGTGGAATTATGCATCTTCAACACAGACACATAATATGCACATATATCCCTTCCACAACTTCGCATGGGTATATACCTGCATATAAAAGACTTAGTAAATAAAATACATCTTCAACATAGACACAATTTGCACACATATAGTTTTTACACCTTCGGACATGTATCTGCCTGCACAACAAACACTTAACAAATAAAATACATAAAAAAACGATGTAGTTATTTTTGTAAGCGATTGAAATGGACATAAATGAATATAAGTTCACACATCAAACACTTAGTCTAATAGTTATCAATGTTATCGATAATAGAATTTTGTTATGTATATCTATATGCTTAACAAAGTGTTTTTTTAAGTATATACATATATTAAAAATAAAAGTTAATTATTAATTTAATAAAATATAATTATACATCTTCAGCATAGACATATAATGTGCACAAATATAGCTTGTGCATGTTCGCACAAGTTTAACCTCGTACAATGATCATTTAGTAAGTAAAATACATCTTCAACACATACAAATATTCTGCACACATATAGTTTCTACACATCTGCATAGGTATATCCTCGCACAATGAACACTTAGCTTAATTGTTGTCAATGTTATCAATAACAAAATATTGTTATGTATATGCATATGCTTAAAAAATGATTTTTTACGTGTATACATATATTAAAAATAAATGTTAATTATTATTGTACTATTTAAGTTAATTATACATCTTTAGCACATACATATAGTCTGCACAGATATAGCTTTTGCAGATACGCATAGGTATATCTCTACACATCGAACACTTAGGAAATAAAATATATCTTTAACAAAAACATATAGTTCACACACATATGACTTTCACACCTCTGCACAGGTATATTGTCGCACAACTAACACTTAGTAAATAAAATACATACAAAACCATGTAGTTATTTTTGTAAGTAATTGAAATGGGTGTAAATGATAGAAATTATGGTTAAATTTTATAACATAATATATGATAATGATGTATGTTGGTGTAAAAATGATTTTTATCATTTTTTAAATATAGTTCTATACAAATAATTGAAAGATTAATAATTATTTATTAATTTAATAAATGTTAATTATACATGTTTAGCATAGAGATATAGTCCAAACACATATAGTTTTCGCACCTTTGTATAGGTACAATAACATTATTGTTTATGCAAGAGGATATTGATAAGAACAAATAAAAAAACAAGTCAAAACATTTAGTATTGTTGAGGCAAAAACATTTACCATAAGAGTTTGTTAAAAATAATTGATATGTATTGACACAAGAATGATCTATGAACAAAGGGAAGCATCATATTTATGAATGGCTAAATCTAATGAAATCGATTGACAAAGCCATCACACTGTGGGCACAAATAACAAATTGTGATAAATAAATATACTTTGTAATTTGAATTTGACAAGACAAGGAAATCAACAAAATGAAACACACGATGCTAGAATATGCAGAAAGCAAATAAGTGAAATGATAAAATAATTAAATCTTCAATTTGATTGTCTATTGTCGGGAAGTAGATGTATGTAGATATAAAGAAGAGACATTAAATTGTTGGAGCTTTACACATAAAAGTTAGTGAAAAGTGCAATGTTCAACGGGAAGATTAGCATATGCGGAAAACAGTGTAAAATGTTTGGACTAGGATAAAAGTTTGTAGAAATGTGCAAGATGACAAATTGTTGAATGTAAAGTAAAGCTTACTAAATTTTTAATGTCAAGTAAAACTTAGTAATTAAATAATAAATGTTCAATGTGGATCAAACCTCAGTAACTGAGTAAGTGAAAGGTTGAATGGGGGGTTAGCATATGCAAGAAACAACATAAATGAAGTGTTCAGTGGCAACGCTAGCATATGCGAGAACCAATGTAAAGTGTTTGGAAGTTTGGATAAGGAGCGACAAATACAAAAGTTGGAACAATTATGAAATATAGGTTCTCGAGTTTAATATGGAAAATAGTTAATTGACTTGATGTTTTGTATTTGCAATTGATTTCTAGTTTAGTTATTAAACATGCATTTGAAGAATAATATAAAGATTATGGCACATTTATTGCAAGATGCCATAGTTTTCTAAGGGAAACAAGAGGATCGAAAATAAATAATAGCATAATCAAATCTTCGATTTGACTCTTTCTATTGTGTGGAAGTAAATGTGTGCAGATATAAAGGAGACTTGTGGAATTGGGGATGCTTCGCACATAAAACTCAATGAAAAGTGTGCGGAGGGTAGCATGTGCGAGGAGAAAAAGATCCAAAGTTTTTCGTGTAGAATATCAGATTTGGCATTAGACTATGTAAAAAAAAAACATGGAGCATGAAACTTAGCAAAAAAAATTATGCAGAGGCTAGGATGTGTCAGAAGCAATATAAATTGTGTCGATGCCTGCATTCGCTCAAAGCTATGTAAAGTGTGTGGAGGATATGTTGTGTGGGTGTGAGAGAATCAAAGGGATTGTAGTTGTCTGCACAAGACATGGCATTTAGCATATAACTATATAAAAACATCTACTATAAAACTTTGTAAAGAGATTGCAGAGATGAAGATGCGGAGAGGCAATGTAGAGTGCACTAAGCCCGAGATTTGCTAGAAGTAATGTGAAGTGCACGAAAGTCAAGATGTGCACAAGAAAATGAAAATGGTGCATAACTTAGTATATGCAGAAAGTAGATGTGATCGACTTCCCTTTATAATACATGTTACTTGTGCAAATCATTGAAATTGTGAGCAACACATCAAGAAAATGCCACTAGTATGATNTTTTTCTTCGAAGTTTGGAAAAACATTGTACATATGACGAAAGACACAAAACAAAATCCAAAAGTAGCAGTATTGTCAAACTTCTAGTTTAATAGGAAAAGTGGTTTTTCAATCAAAAACAAGAAAAGACGTACATAAAATTGAACAAATCAAATACAATGCAAAAGCAAACAAATTGTTGATGTTCCAACTTAATAGGAAAATCGCTTTTGTAAATAACAAAAATGGGAAACAACACTGTGCAGGAAAGTGTTGGTTCAGTAGACAATGTTCAATGGAGCAGGACAAATGCTTTTGCAATTTTTCTGTGATTTAAATGGAGTAGCATAACTTGTCACCATAGACAATTGAAACAAAACTTGACAATTTAGTTGGTTTCTTAACTAAACATTTAGAAATAAAGAAAGCTATGGGGATGATAAGGTTGTATTCTATTTAGTGTTCACAATATGCTATAAAATTTACAAATGATGGCATAAAGGTCAAAATAGAATTTTGCAAAATGAAAGTAAATATCCACATATGCAGAGAACTCAACATGGTATTTCATTGAAAAATTATACACAGAAAAAACATAATTGACTAGTTTAAAACTCAAAGGGTTGAAAACTAGTGCCCATACATTCGAAAATAGTCCTTTAGCAAGCACAAAAAAATATATGCAGTTGTCTTACACATAATGCTTGTGAAAAAAAATTAAAAGTCAAAATAAATTTCCCAAAATACAAGTAAAGTAGCACATATGCACATAACTTTACATGATTTTTCATTGAAAAATCATAAAGAGTGAAAACAAAGTTGAAAATTCAGTTTTAAACTCGAAGCTTGGAGAATCATTAGCCATCTATGCTAAAGAATTCTTCGGCAAGTTCAAAAAATATACATTTTTCTTTGAAATAATGTCTATAAAAAGTAAATGTGTTTGTCCAAATGGACTGGGATTGGGGCTCCCGTGTACCAGTAAATAAAAGAAAAACTTGTAAGAAATAGATAAAGATAGTTAGAAAGCAGTGTTAAGTGTGCAAAGGACATAAAACAAAGAATTGTGACCAATTACCAAGTCAACAAAAAAAAAGGATAGTAAAAGAAAATGCAAACAATAGACTACCTACCAAGAAGCAAGTATTATGCTAGTTTGGTTTGTCTTTTGTTGTTGTGTATCTGGTTTCATAACATTTTTTGTTTTGGGATTTTATTGAAGAAATTGTCTTTGGTAGCTATTTTGGGTTAACAATCTGTTGCAAGGCATTCATGTCCCAGTTATCAATATCATTTTTTATTGGTGGGACTGTGATTTCTTTCTTAACTTGAAGCGCGAAAATCTCGTCCTCCATTTCTTTGTGTTCTAATTGCAATTGTTCAATGGATGACAAATGATATTCATTGTCATTGACAAATGTAACAAGCCATTGTTTCAATTCTTCTTTAGGAAACTCCACAAGGTTGTCAAAGTCACTAGCTAATGAAGTCTTCATTGCCGCCACGTCACTATTAAGCTCCTCTTTAGTGATCATCGTTGAATTTCTGAAAAGTTTTGGACCCTACATTTCTTTAACGACAACAAATGCTTTTAAAATGACATTGCCTCTTCTTTCATCAATTTATTTGCAAGTAGGAATTGCATCTTGCATCATTTTTATTCAATGTTCCCAATCTATATTTACTTGTCTTATTATATTGTTGTTGGGAATTCCCTGTTAATTTCTTCAATTGTCACTGATACTAGTCACCCGTCCAACGAAAGTGTTTAGTTCGTTTTTGCAGTACGCTTCATCATTATGCAAGTCTCTTTGTAAATCTCTAGTAGAAATTAAATTCCTTTGTGAAAGATCACTTAGGTTGGTGTTGACTTCCCATGCATGTCTGACTATATCGAGTCTTCTATTAAGGTTATCAACAACATAGAGTCTAACTCCATTCAACAATTGCAGGGCTTTCGTGATTGGCCTTGAGATTGTTAGAGTACTTGGGGGAGTCTGTTTTGATGAAATTATGGCCAGTGGATGTTCAAACAATGGTATGGGATTGAGTGCCTCCTTGAGTTCACATATTCTTTAATTTAATTTAATGGTTTGCAAATCTTGTTCTGAAATTAAATCTGCAAGAGCATCTCCTGTCAAGCGATGTAGTTGCATGAATTCAGATGGTGCAAATCCTAATACATTGACCACTGACCTTAATTTTTGAACCACCTTTTTGTGTTTGAAACTAATCCTCTCTATATGCAAATTCTTTTCCTACCTCTCGTATTGAGTATTGTGTAATGTTAAGGACCGGTTGTGAAATAACATGGGTTCCTCTATTGCAAGGTCCTATGTAATATTTTGGTTTTCAACAATTCTATGGGCTATCCAATCGGTTAGCTTTGTGCTCTCGATTTCCATATCTTCAAGATTTGTTGGAGTTCTTGTATCTGGTGAATTGTCTCTATTTGGGGTTCATTTTCTTTTTTGATGTGATGCTATATGTGTATGTTCAATATTTGCATGAGGTGGTTGCTCACCACCATCATCTCCAAAAGACCCGCCATTACTGTATTATTCGTTTACCTTTTTTTTTTCTATTCTTTGCTGAGGCAAAGAGATTTTACATGGTTAGTGATTGGAGGAAGACTAGACATTAGTACTAGTTTTCTCCCTTTACCTTGGTTTACCCCGAATTTTGGTATTTGAACTTATTTATGTTAACAAGCCATCGTTGCATGCATTCTTGTCCTTCTTTGACGGATTATCAACAGTTTCTTCATCAAATCTTGTAAAAAGGTTGTTGTACCTTATCAATGCTAAATGTCGTGAGAACAAGCCCTCAGGATCAAAACCCCCTAGGGGATCTACTTCTTTTATATTAAACAAACTAAGTGTCTCCGAGACTTGTTTCATATGTGCTGGATTCCTAACCATCACGTCACCAACTTGAAGAGGCAATGCAGTGAACTATTTTTTTCTCTTTTTGTCAAATAGAATACACCGGGATTTATACTGGCGGTAAAATTCTGCAACAAAATATTTGTCATAGAAAAATATAGCAAGTAGAAGCAAGTTTTATTGACAACCATACAGACATATGTAAGTATGATTTTTCTCTTGAATTCAAATTCCCTTTCCCTTAAGAATTTTTTTAGCTTGCTGGGTTATTCTCTTGGGCTCTACCCCAACCAAGATGTATCTGAACTGTCTATCAAACTTATCTTGAACAATGCAAAAATTGAATGGTCCTTTATGTTTTCATAGTACCGAGTTCCATAATTGAACTGGTTCATTATTTATATTAACACTCGCCTTGATAGGGAGACTCTAAAATTTTTTGCAAAAGATAATCGCGAATACCAAAGATGCAACCATGACAAATCTTTGAGTGTTTAAGTAGTTACTTAACTAAAAAAAAATTTCAATTGATATGACCTTTTCCTAATCAAACATGGCATCCCTGTGAAAAAAAGAGTACAATGCATATAGAGTTGACCTGGGTATGTGTGAAGTCGACTTGTGACCAATGACACAAGTGAACAACCATGAAAAGTCTCGGTATGGTTCTTGCAGTAAGGTTATATCGATTGTTGAAAGGTTGGTTGGCATATTTGCAGAAGGTAGCAAAATGTCTCTCAACACATTGGAGTTACCTGCCTAAGAAGCCAGGAAAGAGTTTTCATTTGCAAGCCAAAGAGTTTTATTTGTAGATGGAAGATGGAGCATTTTATTGAACATTTTCAGAGTAAGCACCACTAGCTTCTTTTTTTTCATTGTTACTTTAATCATCCTCGTCCTTGAGTCGAACACAAGACTTAGTTACGAGTTATTTGAAATTGAAGACTTCGGGAACACAACCAACATTGACCAAGCCCGTGGTCCAGAGTCTGTCATTTTTCTTTTCTTCTGGTGACTTGTTCAAGAACCAATGGTACGAGGTAGACCAATGAAGATTCTTGTTTTCTTTGGTTAGTTAATTCACAGTATCACCGCAAAAGGGATCTTTCCTTCCTCTATTTGCCATATTGTTGCTTTTTTAATGAAACTTGTTATAAGTGAACTTGTGAATAGTTTATTAGCGAGGTCCAATTGCTTTAAATCAGATTGCATGGCACATATTCACCAGAAAAGAATTTCCTCACATATGAACTATGTTTGAAACATGGGTAATCATTAATATGAACCATTATATAGGTCACAGAAAAGCGAGACATTTACTTTGCATGAGATCTATTACCTACTTGTTTTTATTTCTTGGTAAATTGGAGCAAATCATGTTGTCATAAATGCTTCGGTTATGGTACAAATTACATGGTTTATTAGAGTTTGTGTTGTGAAACTATTGCGTTTATAGACAACGGGAATTGTGACAAGTATGGTTGTGTCGCTTTTACTAAAATGTCATTTTCGCATGTAAGTTAGTTACATAATACGAGCGGCCATAAATAAAGACCACTAAACAACTCATAGAAAAGAATGGCATTTACTTCGAACAAGTGGTGAATAAATTCCATTCATTTGCAAATTCTTGCAAATAAAGGTGTCATAAATAACTCGGTTACCGTGCAAACTACGTAGCTTGTTAGAATGTCAGTGCATAACTATTGAAAATTTGAAATTGCGGAAGTGGCATCTGTGCTCATACCAACCATGAATTGTGGCCATAAGGGTTAAAAATAACACTAGTAAAGTCTTGATTGTCCAGGCAATATGTGGATGCAGAGAGCGAAGATGCGGAAGATACAAGTGCACAACGTCCATGAATATTGCGATGGAAAAACAATTCTCACAATTTGAAAAGTGGCTAAGTAAAAAGGATTTTCACCAAGAATTTTTTGAAGAATAGTGCATCGACAACACAATTTTATACAAGAAATGAATTAGGGCTTTTGCGTCGCAGGAGCTAGTCCGTGTCCCACTAGCAGAAATGGTTTCTTCTTCTAATCGCAAGAGCTTTGCAAATGTTAGACAAAATCTTTGTCACAGTGCATAGCCAATTAATAGTGTTTGCAAAAACATAATTCATATAATAAAGTAGAATAACATCATTGTCTATGATAAGAATAAAGTAAAAAACAACTAAGAACATTTGTCATAAAACTTTGTAAAAACAAAGGTTGAAAATAAAACTAATAAAGTCGTGACTTTGCGGGTGATATATATGTGCGGAGTGCGAACATGAAAAAGATATAGGTGTGTGACATCCATGGGTATCACAATGGAAAAATAATTCGCGCAATGTGAAAAGTAGCTAAGTAAAAAGGCTTTCTACTAAGTAATTTCGAAGAATAGTGCATGGGCAATAGAATTTTATACGAGAAATGCATTAAGTCAACATTTTACAATTGCAGAGTAAGTCAACATGCTAGCTTTAGGAATGTGTGATATTTCTTAAACATATGGCTAGTGCAATGAAAGTTACATATGGTGATACCATAAACATATAGTTGTTGCAAAGNCAAAAACATAATTCATATAATAAAGTAGAATAACATCATTGTCTATGATAAGAATAAAGTAAAAAACAACTAAGAACATTTGTCATAAAACTTTGTAAAAACAAAGGTTGAAAATAAAACTAATAAAGTCGTGACTTTGCGGGTGATATATATGTGCGGAGTGCGAACATGAAAAAGATATAGGTGTGTGACATCCATGGGTATCACAATGGAAAAATAATTCGCGCAATGTGAAAAGTAGCTAAGTAAAAAGGCTTTCTACTAAGTAATTTCGAAGAATAGTGCATGGGCAATAGAATTTTATACGAGAAATGCATTAAGTCAACATTTTACAATTGCAGAGTAAGTCAACATGCTAGCTTTAGGAATGTGTGATATTTCTTAAACATATGGCTAGTGCAATGAAAGTTACATATGGTGATACCATAAACATATAGTTGTTGCAAAGCTGGAACTTCGATGCTTGGAATTTTAAAACTAAACCTCAGGTCAAATTTGATAGTTTTAACAAAATGACAAGTGCAAGAGGTGTGTTATATGGTTCTGGAGGACAAATGGAATTGGCCTTCTCATGGGGTCTTGGCCTTGCCTCTAATAATCAAGCAATTCATATTTACTTCGCACAAGCGGTAAGTAACTTTGGTTGTTTTTTTCAAATTGGAGCAAATCAAGGTGCCATAGATAATTTGTTTATTGTGTGGATTACCTGGGTTGTTAGAATCATTGGTGTAGAACCATTGGAAATGCCAAAGTATAGAACTAGCAAGTGCACGAGCATTATCCATGGATTGTTGGCACACGGGTTGAAAATAATTGTAGTAAGGTGTTGGCTACATGGCGGATATACATGTGCAGGCTTCGTGCAAGGTGAAAAGTAGGTAAGTAAAAATGCTTTTGACCAAGAAATATTGGAACTATAGTGTATTGACAAAAGAATTTTATACAACTCTGGATAGTCAACAAACATCAAGACCAAAGTGTTAACTTTGTAGATATGTAAATGCTATAAAAAAATAAGTACATAAAGCGAACAAAACATTGTTATACATATGCTTAACTTAAAAAATATTCTTAAACATATATATCTTCCACCTAGATATATCTTCAGTAGAGACATCCTCTGCACATTCACACAGACATATCTCCAGGAGAGCCAAAACTTGGTCTAATTTGAAACCTTGTTTGGATAATTCATATTAGCAAGCCTACTGCAATTTGCAACTCCGCACTTCCAATAGTTCGATAACACAGATACTGCCCAACAATGTAATTTGCATGATAAGTGGCTAAATTTTCACTTGCATGATAAGTGGCTAAATTTTCACAAGTTTGTTTTTCTAGGATTCCATCAATTGTGCAAAGGGTTTTGTTATGAGCATATCTATGCATTTTGCATTAATAAATAAGTCCATTTCAATCACTTGAAAAAAAAACTACGTCGTTTTTTATGTATTTTATTTACTAAGTGTTCGTTGTGCGGCGATACACCTGTGCGCAAGTGTAGAAGCCATATATGCACACACTATATGTTTGTGTTGAAGATGTATTTTATTTACTAAGTGTTCGTTGTGCGGGGATATACATGTGCGGAGGTGCAGAAGTTATATCTGTCCAGAAGAAATACAGTTTTTTGCATGATGAAAATTAAAATATTGTCAATTGATTAACATGATTTTCTTGTCACACATAAAATTGTTGCTTGTCATCGATTTGCAGTTTTCTACATATATAATATATATGGATCAAGATGAGTCATGCAACGTGAGTGTCCAATTATGTGTCTGAAATTCTTTAGGTTGTCGAATGAAAGAAATAAAGGGACTCCTAGTCCAATAGACACCCATGGTTGGACATGGATCCTTATGTCGTCAGGGACCCCTAGGTTGACAGGGAACCCTAGCCAGGTAGGAGAAGCTAGTCATGCAAGGGAGTTTAGTGGAATAAAGACTGTATCTATAAAGTTAATCTCTTTTTTAATGTTTCAAATCTTAGCGATTTAAAATTGTTCATATATAATGAAGAGGAACCTTGGCAAACAAGGAGATCTAGTCAATGTAGAAGACTATTAAATTCATGTAGATCTAGTGAGTCTAGAGATGACAACCATTTGCAAGTGGTGCTCAAATTGATCCATTGCATGATAGATCAATGCAATATTTTGCTAGTGATGATTTTGGGGCAATTATTTTAGGGCAATTTGAACATACAAATGAGAAAAAAGGAGATTTGTGCAAAGAACAAAAATTTGTCAAAAAATTTCATAGCTAATGCACTCATGGGGAGAATGGTGACCAAAGAGAAGGAGGTAGCTAGGTATTTATATACAAGTTACAACCTTATAGTAGAATGTGTAAGTACATTTGTTTTACACCAACTAATAAACATACATCTGTGGGGATATACATGTGCGAGGATATACCTATGCAGAGGTGTGGAAAAATCGTCAAAGCAAAAGTTTCCGCACATAAGCAGTAGCGCATTGCACATTGCAGTATTAAATAATTAATTTTTTAATATTAATTATTAATTAATTAATAATATTCAATAATTAATAATTATTTAATTATTTAATAAATTGCACTTTGCATATTGCACATTAATAAATAATTATTAATCTTTTAATTATTTGTATAGGACTATACTAAAAAAATTAAAAAAACATTTTTTACACCAACTAATAGACATACATGTGCGGGGATGTGCAGACAAATGGCTTTGTCTAAACACTCGACTTTGGAAAATTTTCACCAGAATCCGGTGAAATCACCAGTTTTTGTTGTTTAAATTACATTTTTGAGTGCATAAATGGATTCAACACTGTGAAAAACTCTAGGGCACTTGAATTATACAGATCCAATCACTCAAATATGAAGTTCCAACAATTTTTTGTCGGATTCTAGTAAAACTTAATCGGAAAATATGCCCGTAAAAACACGCGGACAAATTGTCAAAGCAAAAGTCTCCACACATAAGAAATAGTGCATTGCACATTGCAACATTGAACATATGCCGCAACGAGTGCATGTACGAGTCTCAAAGTTTCGATGTGCCGGTACGATTATATTAAATAAATAAATTAGTAATTAGTAATAGGTTAATTATTTAATAAATTGCACATTGCATATTGCATAGTGCACGTTAATAAATAATTATTTATGTTTTAATTATTTGTATAGGACTATATTAAAAAAAATTAAAAATTGTTTTCACATCAACTAACAAACATACATGTGCGGGGATATACGTGTGTGAAGGTGCAGAGAACTTGTCAAAGCAAAAGTCTTTGCACATAAGCAACAATGCTTTGCACATTGCAATATTAAATAATTAATACTAATTTATTTAATAAATTGCACACATTGCAATATTAAATAATTAATACTAATTTATTTAATAAATTGCACACATTGCACATTAATAAATAATTATTGATCTTTTAATTATTTATATAGGACCATATTAAAAAAAAATTAAAATAGTTTTTACACCAACTAACAGACATATTGTAACTCATTTGCACTTGAGTCACACAAGTCGAGTGTGCAAGACCCTCCACTATAGACTTGGACGAATGAGCCATGATGGAGATGGGATTCCTTCGACGCGCGTCATGCTAAGGAATGACTCCACAATCAATTGCTTAATAGAGATGAAATAAAAGGTGGGCACCCCATGGAAGCTTGGGCGCCAATTCAAAGAGACAGGTCGACCAAGTAGGAAGAGTGCCCAAGACGTGTGACGGATGCTTTGCGAAGTGATTGGGTGAACGGACGGACGAAGGCACAAGTTGGGTGCCCATAACCGAAAGGTGACGAGTCAGCTGGGTTAGAGTACGCACTTTGAAGGGGTACACACCCTTTGGTGAGTCAGTGCAGAAATGAAGAGTGAGATGGTTGGAAAGAGTTGTGTCGACTGAAACAGGCGTGCCCCTTGACCAAGGGAGCACTCTTCTATATATTGGCAAGATGAAAAAAAACAAAAGCAATCAAGTTGGAGTTGAAGACACTTTTTCATAATCAAAGTTGAGGAGTCTATAACAACAACCAAGGAGGGAGGGCGAGCTCCCCTCAAGGAGCCAAGTAGACGCTTGAGGGTAACTTCAACTTCCTTAAGGAGGAAGAACCGTAGGTTTAGGCAAGTCTTTCTCAAAGGAAGTTGGTGGATGAATTGAGTTGTGGTGAAGAAGGAGGGCTCACTCCAATCTGAGGCAAAGCAACATGTTTCACAAAGACAAAGCATGATGATGTTTCGTTCAGACTAAGGCAATGAAGGAAGGGCACCCAAGGGAAGCTTGTTGAAGTAGAGCTATGAGGTTTTCACAATAGATTCTTTGTAAATGAGCGGAATCTCCTTGTAACTCTTTGACACATTGTTGTTCTGTATTAAGATTTTGGGTGTTAGGCCAGTTTGGCTGCCTAGTTGCACATTCGTTTGTTACACTGTAGATGCATGATTTTCTTTACTTGTTATCTGGCTAAGTATAAGAAACACACACATAACCGTTAACTAATAAACAAAACGAAGTTAAGTAAGGCGTAGTCCGGGTTAAGTAAGACGATATGGTTTTACCATTGAATGAAATACGTTGATGCCACACGAGAGTTGGGGAACGTTGGGTATTTTCGTCTCCCAACCGAAGGGTTTACCCAGCCCCTGACACATACCTATGTAGGGATATTTTGTGGAGATGTGGACAAATCGTCAAAGCAAAAGTCTCTGCAGATAAGCAACAACACATTGTACATTGAAATATTGAATATCTATTGCAATGTGTGCATGCATGAGTCTCAAAGTTACGATGTACGGGTATAGAATGAGTGTATGTATTTTATTTGCTAAGTGTTCGCTGTCCTAAAGATGTATTGACTTTTATTAAATTAATAATTATTTTTTGTTAAATTAATAAATAATTATTAATCTTTTAATTATTTGTATAGGACTATATTAAAAAAATTTAAAAATCATTTTTACACCAACTAACATACATACATATGTAGGGATATACTTATGCATAGGTGTGGACAATTTTCAAAGAAAAATTCTTTGCACATAAGGAGCATCACATTATGCATTGCCATTTTGAACATTTCTTGCAATGGGTGCATGTACGAGTCTCAAAGTTATGATGTACGGGTACATAATGAGTGTATTTTATTTGATGATGATGATGATGATTAATGTCCACTAAGAACGAATTGGTTTATCGGATCTTAAGAGGGTAAGTGATTACTTGTTATTCTTTAGAATTTTGTTTATGTGCTCGAAAAACATTAAGAGAAGCTTTCCAAGATCACCATAGTTTTGTTGAGTTAAGAGGTTAGAAAGGTTGGTAGTGTGACAAATATTTTGAAAATGAGATCTAATCTGGGTATAGGTTGGACAATCTAAGAGAAAGTGTTTTTCATATTCAACCTTCTTAGTGTCACAAAGGTGACACACTCTTTCAACCCATGTCATTTTAGGAATTGACCAACGCCCAGTTTTACTATGGAGCTCGTGAGAATTTGTTCTTATCTTAGCAATGCTTATTTTTTTCTTTACACTTGTCAAAACAGATAGATAATTTTGATCTTCTAGATTAGGGTTGATTAGATCCTTATAATACCTTAACTTTATTTTTTCCTCTAACTCTTTATCACACCACATTTTCTCTTTAAATTTTGATATGATGATATTTTTAATAGTATCTTTATTCTGCAAAATGGTGTATTCCATGATTCCCCAATAGTTTAGCCAAGACTGGGCATATTTATGCCATCCTCTCTTGATTCGATGGTGGTTACGACTCGATTTTGTAGCAATTTTAGGAAGCCTCTTGTCTTTCGTGTTGTTTAACTTTTTCTTATACATTAGGTATCTAGTCATAGTCGTGCTCTCAATGGGGGAGAGGCTTGTTTCTAATAGGAGTATGGGATAGAGCGTATTTCCTTTAATTTACTATGTGTTTGTTGTCGTAAAAATGTAAAATTAACTTTTATTAAATTAATAATTAACTTTTATTAAATTAATAATTAGCTTTTATTAAATTAGTAATACTTATTAATCTTTTAATTATTTGTATAGGACTAAATTAAAATATTTAAAAAATAGTTTTTATGCCAACTAATAGAGATACATGTGCGAGGATATACATATGTTGAAGGGCAAAAACTAAATTTGTGCGGACTATATGTCTGCACTGAAGATGTATAGTTAAATTTTATTAAATTAATAATTAACTTATATGTGCAAAAAACATTTTGTTAAGCATATGTATATGCATAAAAATATTCTATTATTGATATAACATTGGTAACTATTAGACTGAGTGTTTGTTGTGTAGAGGTGTCGAAGCTATATGTGGGTGGACTATATGTCTATGTTGAAACTATATTTTATTTACTAAGTGTTCATTGTGCGGAGATATACCTGTGTGGAGGTGTGAAAGTTATATATGTGCAGACTATATGTCTTTGTTGAAGATGTATAATGAACTTTTATTAAATTAACAATTAATTTTTAGTTTTAATGATGATGATGATGATGATTAACATCCACTAAGACCTAATTGGTCTATCAGACCTTAAGAGGGTAAGTGATTACTTGTGATTCTTTAGAATTTTGTTTCTGTGCTCGAAAAGCATTAAGAGAAGGTTTCCAA
>SNQJ01S0175793.1:0-20057 GCA_010110895.2 Picea sitchensis | reverse complement strand
ATTGGTTTTGGTCTGCCAAACATATTCCCACCAGAGCAAGCCAACATCATAAGAATTTGAAATATCATAGAGAAAGAATCAGTAGGCAAGGTAGCCTCAAACGTAGTCATAGGATACACAGAGCCAACATCAAGAATGAAAAAATAGCCTCAGGAAAACCTCATCTACTAGTCCAACAATGATTAATGACGAATTGTACTTAAGCAATATGGTTAGGGCAAGGGGGTGAAATTTCAAAGGGGTACATTAAAACACGTGATGGTCCCAAGGAGGTGTGTTATAGAACACCTTAAATGCTTTGGCAAAGTTCATTACACCATTACGATTGTATCTATGATAATCTCACTTCAGACCATGGAAAATCGTAATGACTAACAGACTAAACCATAGTTTTAGTCTTTGCCTCTAGTTTAGCTGGATTTCTATTACTTTCATTGGATCTGTTAAATCTTATGCCAGGATTATCCCGGATGGGAATGACAGATAAATAGAAACGAGTAATATATAGCCGACCATTTAGTTACATCCTTCCAAGTCCTAATACTTGCACGTGTTGGCTTTCATACTGATATTAATTCGTTCATTAAGTGTCTGTCACTTACACCCGAGGGAATTGATTTATCACTTCAGAATTTAGGTTGTTCATACGTTGATACCTTCCCCATAGTATGCCTTACTTGCACGATCATATGCATAGTCTATGGTGGGTGTATATAAATATTACAAATAGTTTTGTTTAGGTCATAAGTATAGTCTATGGCAAGGATATATATATATATATATATATTTACAAATAGTTTTCTTTTGTTTATGTATTAGAATATATCCATCTCCCTTCAGATTAAGTTTTGGATAAAGTCCTTTAATCCCCTTTGATAAAGGATTTGGTAAGTGTAAATGGCGGAAAGAAAGAAATATTTAATTACCTTATAATGTAGCAAGAAATGTCTGACATGTATTGGACACGGTAATTAAGTTTAAAGTTCCTAAGGAAAAAAAAACAATTGTGACAAATTTAGGGAAACATTACAAGTCCAAGCTTCTTTTATTTTGAATGGATTACATGCCTTTCCCTCCAAACTCGACATGACTTGATCTGGGGGTTTTGGTTGTTCAGGGATCACCACTTCTTCCACCTGGTTCACCCAAATCACCTTATGCGCAAGATATAAGGAGGAAAAATAATTTTTTTCCACTGAATCATGTTGTTCCACATCATACTTTTTGTTTTCTTCTTGGTCCAGATTTAGGGGGTTAACAATTTCTCTTTCATGAGATCATGTGGATCCACATCTTCCTTATTGGGAGGGGTATCCCTAATTTCTTCTCATATTGATTCAGGCTCATCCATGGGAAGATATAGGCCATCTGGCTCAACCTTGCTATTCATTTGGTGTTCTTCCTTGAAACCAACCCACCAATTTGATTTATTTTTTTCTTGTCTTTCCTTATCCTTTTCACGTAATGAGCTCCTTTATTGTAACATCCCGCTACTGCACACACTTCTGATGTGACTTATTCTTTAAGGAAACTTCTGTGCAAGTCATCTGGTTCATTATATGAGTGATTGCTTCGCTTGTGGATTATGATGATGAGATTGTGATCTATGATGTTATGTTATGTTATTATGTATAGACAAGTGTTATTAAATGGTTTATCATAAGTGTGAAAGACTCTTCATAGGTTGAAGATGTCGATGACATCGATGGACCTCCTTGGTCTCTAGATAGAGTAAGAGAGTGGATTGTTTATGATTTGCGTATTTCTGTTATTGCATATGTGACATGTGAGTGATATAATATGATGTTATTTATGGATCACTGACATGTTTGTTGATGGATGTAGGTTGACCATATATTTCTACTCAGACTCACATTTAGAGTAGAGGGGTCACACACGAAAACCAAATATACTGAGGGATAGGTGTGGCAACAGCCCTCCCACAACATACTAGAACTCTCATCGTGGCTCTAACTGTAGGTTAACGATTACCTAGTTCAAGAGATACATGATGTCATGAGGGAAGACTATGATAGTCTCTCACGATGATTCTAAGGGGTATGCAATAAGGTAGGGTCCTTATTCCTTAGAGGCCCTTAGTCTCACAAAGGGTCACCTAACGGAGTATCGAATCCAGGGGTTTGACATCTACAAAAACCAGTCAAAAGGTGAGTGACACCCTTGGACCATGTAGTGCATATTGAATGACACGTCACGTAAAATAAACATGAATGCATGTGAGTGGCACCCTTGGAGCACATAGTGCATCTTGAAGGGCATGTTGTGATTTTAACTCTGCTAATTTAATGAACCTAGTACCTAGAAAACTATGCCTTCATAGGACCTGGTCAACATTAAAATGAATGATTTTATGAGTAAAGTTTAATAACTAATTTTCCCTTAAAAATCATTGTCGATCCTAGTTAATTTTAAAACCTAGATCTAAGTATGATTTTGTGAACAAAAAAAAAACTAAATGGACATTTAACAAAGGGGGGATAAAGAAAATTCAAGCATAAATAATTAAAGTGAAATTTTAATGAATGACTAATCACTAAAAAGGAAAATTGTCATTATGTGTTTTGTTGCTAATTTTGAACTTAAATAAAAAGGGGAAACTTAAATAAAAACGAGGTGTGGAACTTAGTAGGGAATCTAGTCTTTGGAACTTTATAATTGTGAACTCAACTAGGCTTTAAAGAAAGGAGGCTGTCATTTAAGAAAGATAAGGGAATATAAGAGACATCGAGGAGGGCTTTTAGGAACGCTTTTAGGTAGGTGAGGGAAATATGAAAATTAAATTAATTAATTAATTGAATTTCTAGTGCAACTAAGGGATCAGGTGACATGTGTACGGAGGGGGTTTATCATAAATAAATTTAATAAAAATAATCTAATGAGGTTTTTGGCAACTAATCACAAATAAAACTCTATAAAAGGAATGGTGGAGGAGGAGTACGGGGATTTGGGATGCCTAGCTCAAACAGAGAGTGGTCAATCGACCTTGCGAGGGGAGATGGGAGATATATTTCTCTAGTTGTGTGTGTGATCCCTTTGCGGATCAGGGGGGATCAGGGGGAAGAAGAGTACTCCTAGCATTGGTTAGGAGGTACCGGTGAGGTCTCAATGATTAGCAAGAAGGAGCGAGGATGATCACCACTTTCCAAAGAACGTATCCAAGCCCAGTCTCATCGGTGACAGTATTTTCGATAAGTTAAATGATACTAGGTTGATAGCATGTGTATGGTTTAATTTTTCACAATTCTCACAACTCTTTATTTTTTCAATAGATCTAGTTGTAATAAATATTTTAGAAGTAATTTGATGTTGCTTTATTTTTGCAATGGATCTAATTGTGATAATGATTATATTTGTAATTAATGCCACCTTATTTTCAAAATGGGGCTAATTATAACAGGTTAATTTAATATTTATTTTACTATCATTTCATTTATGCCATGGATTTACCAGTGTTAAGCTCAATTATATATGCCTTCTTATGTTGTCTCATTTCGCAATGGATTTGATTGTAATAACACTGATTACATGGGTATTATGATGTCACCTATTTTCAAAATGGAAAACATCTTAATCGGATGGGTTCCTTTATGTCTTATGATGTCCCCTTTTTCACCTTGGGTTTAGTTTTTTCAGGATTGACTTTATAGGTGTGATTGTGTTCTCATCGCAACTTAATCTATCTCGTTATTAATGATGGTAGTTCCCACGGGGGGGCTTTATTGAAGCATTGCTAGTGAAACCCTGTTAAAAGAAACTCTTGGTTCTATGATATCCTTTTGTGTCTGTCCCTGGGATTGACCTTAGATTATGCAATTGGAAAACTTTTTTGTGTCTACCGAATTAACATAGCTTGTTTCTGATAACTTGAATGTCTTTTTCTTCAACAAAGTTAGAGAATTGATTGGCGTTATCACTGTAAATTTGTACGTAAGATAAATTTGGTGTGCCTTCTTTTTGTTAGTGAAGATAGGGTTAGGATAAAATGGATCCTGTCTTGGGCTAGATCTAAGTTCTATGGGCATTAAAAATTATAGTTCTCAGTGTAACCTCTCGTTCCTCTTGTAGAGAACTTCACCTTATTGGACGCACTGTTCACTCAATATCTTTAGGAAGAATATTCACACTCTCGCTCAGAGAACCTCACTCACTTGTGGGCATCATTGTGGCCTCTCCTAGGTGGCTTGGCACTAGTGGTTGGTCTTCATGCTTACCCAAGCATCAAATAAAATCCGTTGACTAGCAGCTTTGATTGTTGTATCGCTTGTTGGGATTGCATAGAAACCTAGCTTTGGCACTAGAATTTAGTACCAATGTCTAGTGAATCGCCTACCACCCACTTTCTAGCAAGTAATGGATGTGCTCATCTAACCATAGATAATATAACAATATTTTCACCCAACCATAGGATGAATCCACCCCCAAGCACCTTAACCTTGATAGAGAATGATTTCAAAATCAAACCAATAAACAACCAAGGCAAATGCATAAATATAACCAAGACTGATTGCGGCAACGTCTAGTTGTAGCTACTCCCCAAACTTGCACACTAGCCCAGTTCCTGTAGTGCACACTTCTTCCCAGATGAAAATTTGAGAAGTGTGTAGAAAATGAGGCCTGGCTACTTGTATTTATACTGTTTCCTGAGTTGTGTGGGGAGAATTCTCATTCTAGAGACTAAATACTTATTATTAATTATTTTCTTGAGCCGACTTGTATTCTAGGCTTATGTTCAATGCTTTAGGGTTACTTCTTGCTTCCCAAAATATTCTATTCTCGTCAGGGTTACGCTTGGAGGTAAATACCTCCCACAACTACCATAATATCAACACTCCCTCCTAGATAGGGATGTATTGACGACAATGGTCTTGAGCACAAACATACCATTCAACCGGTAGCGTCATCATAGTTGTATAGATTATCTCATGATTACATCACCAACACCATCATCACTATTAGTGTCATCTGAAAACATCAACTGCATCATCTCTTGAAACCATACTCCATCTAAGTAATTAGACATGATGTTGAATAAGTCACTCACTCCAAGGAGTGATACACATATGACAAAATTTTCCATGGTTTTTCGTTTCTATTGCCACACATATCCGTCACACTTTCCACGAAGGAAAACTATTTTTTTCGTGGTACTTTTTTCGTCGCTATATCCACGTATTCATTTTTCATGGAAACAATGACAAAAGGAGACCACCACGTGTCACCATATTAAAAAGTGTCAAACTTTTTTTTGACGAAAATATCGTCGAACTATCAACGGAAAAGTGTGGCAATAGAGACGAACAATGTTCCAAATAAAAAACACCACCATTGTCTGGTGACGGAGATGCCATACTTGCGATGGTTAAGGCGTGGTAAGTAGCGATGAAAGATCGTCACAATAGAGACACACATGTGTGGAAAAGAAAAACATCTATCAATAGCTTGCGACGCAAATGTCATACTTGCGATGGTTAAAGTGTGGCAAGTAGCGATGAAAGATCATCGCAATAGAGACACACAAGTGTGGAAAAGAAAAATATCTATCAATATCTTGCGATGCATATGCCATACTTGCGATGATCTATTGTCGATATTGTCAGGCCTTCTGTAAGTTTTAAAAAAAAAATGATAGTTTTCCCCTTCTTGGACATTGTATCTCATCTTGACTTCGAATCAAATATGTGATATTTAACCTCCTCATAGTGGGGAAATTGCATAAACAATCTATTTATGTTGATGGGTAGGAACAAACAAAATTTACACAAGAGTCCCATCGAGAAGATAAAATATTGTAAACTTAGATGCAAGTTGAAGGTATATGGGTCAAATATGGATACAATGCATCACCCATTCCATTCCATATTTTTCTATGCCAGTAGGAGACAACGCTCCAATTTATATTGAACCTTTAGTCGCTAGTCTATATTAGTCTATTGCATCTTATGATTTGGCTCCAATTCATGAATTTTAGAAATTCCATCTATATTTATTCCATTTACAAGTATCAACTTAAAATATGAACTGTTAGAATTTAAAAATAAATCCCTAAGGTGGCATGAGAAGCTTCAATGTTTGTGCTTTAATTTCATAGGGAATGTGACAATGGATTATGTTAATATTTTTTAGCATGTTGCGACATCTAAGCCCAATCCATTAGTTTTCAGAATAATTATACTACAACTCCATTTACTACGAGTACATCTACACTGAAACAAGAAGAAAAAACAAAAGAGATATTTTGAATATTTCCTCCTTTCATGGGATAGTCACTAAAGAGAAAAATTACATCAACAATTTATGTAGGTCGACGGGTAGGACCAAATTTTTTTTCCACAAGAGTCCCATCCAGTAGCTATAATATTGTATAATATTATTTACATTGGATATGAATCGAATGTATAGGGGTCCAAGATGGATGGAATGCATCATCCATTCGATTATATTAGCACACACATATTCAAGAGTAGACCTTGTAAATAAATATGTACATTACACTGAAATATAGAATACTTTGTCAAGTCATAGGGAAATATATTAATAAAATGAAATACTTTCTTAAGAACCCTATTTCCATAAATATCTAATTCCAAGAAAATGTTTTTCATAACATGAACCGATTCCCAACATATCTAGCTAGTATCATGTCTTATTCAAAGCATCTATGAATAATTGTTTGTCTTTGCTAAGTAACAAATGTTTAGATATCAAGCGCACTTGGTGTACATATTTAGTCCTATTTTATGAAGATAAAATGATTCAGCATATTGGATTATATAAAGTTAATACATTATGTGAGAACAAAATTTTGACGAAATGTTCTCTTTTAGTAAGATCACATGCTCAAAATGAAGGGTTCAAACACTATATTAATAAATTCATGTAGAGGGTTTTTTTCTTTATGAATGGTAGATATTCCTCTATAATGCTTATCAAATGTAGGGATATTTACAATTGAATCAGGATTTGGAAGTGGGTGATTGGTTTCGGTCGAAAGTTTATATGGCTATTAGAGTTTATGACATAGAATTAAAACCTTGTAGGTTACAATTCTTTCTAACTATGGGGATATTTTCCTTAGATATGTTAGATAAATGTTCAACATAAAATGAATTACACTTTCATCCCAAGCATCATATGCTTTATTTCCCAGTACCTTTCAAATTTGTGTTTTATGTAACTGATACCTCAAGGCAATTAAAAATATCAAAAATATTCTCAGATCCTATGGCTTCCAGGAAAATGATTCATGAATATATGATATTTATAATATAATATTAAACAAAAGAGAATGTTTTGGGTTCAAAGCCTATATCTATGAGGAAAGTATAGATAAATAAAAATAAAAAATTAAAATTAGTTGGTTGGAGGATAAGCATATTCACGAAGGGCCAAAGCAACACTAAAGTAAAGAAGTTGAACATGTCATGCCAATAACTCAAGAAAACCATAAAAATAATAGTAACCATGAATTCAACATACAATGTTAGAACAAAATCATTTATAAATAGTCAAGGTGTCATGCCTAATTACTAAGAACAAATAACATTGATAGCTACATCGTGCTTCTAAAAATAAAATTCAAAATTCTCATGGGAATATCCTTGGTATGCTTTAGACGAACTTAAAGTGAAACCCAAAATACAAGACATTGAATTAGAAGCTCTATCTTGCACCGTATTTACATATGATATGTCGGATCAAGAATATATGGTTACAATGCTTGGATTCTTGGAAGAATTAGATAATTGGAACATAATGGTGGAATGTAAGTGCCCAAGTGCTATTAATTTTGGGAGCCAAAATCGATTAACTACTTCTTCCTTTCCAAGCACCAGAGTAAGAGAAACAATCAACAAGTGTCACTTCTATAAGGATTTCAGAAGGCATTGAAAGTTTCATTTCAATTTTTTTATTTGAATCTTGAACAATGACATGAGGTATACATGTGTCACTGGCCCAACAATTTTGGGAGGAAACTAAATCATCTCTTTCAATTTCTTTTGATCCTCTAACACTTTGAACCCTTTGTCTATGTGTCACTCTCATATGTATTTTGGGAGGCTTTTAACTCAAATGTCCATTGTCAATTCAATTTTTTAGTCCTACATGAAATCCATGGATCAACTCGTTGAATTATAAGATTCTAGAACAAAATTTGTTGCTTCAATTTCAAAGTCAGTTCATCACACCTCAAAGTCAAATGATGAACAAGATAATGATTCAATTGACGTGATCTCTAATTTAAAAGTTATAAGAGAACATTTTAAACACTATATGATGAGAAATTATTATTTCTCCACTTTTTAAGGCCCAATAATCCTAATACTTCTTCTTTTTACAGACTATGAAAAACAAATCATCATCATTGCCACTCTCCAACCTAGAACTGATATGGATGTAAGAGATATGGAATATGGATGAAATGCGTCACCCAATATGTTCAATTAGTAGGTATATATTCAAGAGTATATCTTGCACACACATATGGACATCACACTAAACTCTCATAATCCTTTCCATATAAACATTTGTACAATATGACACATTTTCCTAACATTGATTTGTAAAACTATTTCGATTGATTTGTAACAGTATTAATCATTTAATACTTACGATTCAAGATTTTAGTTTTCCATAGCCACCCTGGCCTAGTTTATGTTGCCCGTGCTTTTCAATTCTAGCCTTGTTTGCTTTGGAGGTGCCAGGTAGCCTATATATGGAATTTTTGAAAAAAAATAGATATCAGAATTGTTACTTAAAACAAGAAAGAAAAACATAAATGAACATATTTCACTAATAATATGACATGTGTTGTACCTTTCTTCACTAGCTCGTGGATGTCTTCCTTGTTTTTTAAATAAGTTCTCCTTTGCATCCTCTATTAGAGCCTTCTTCTCTTTCTCTGAAACCATGGGAGGGCGCTCATGCTTGAGGTATAATTGCAATTTCTCCCTATATTGGGCCCTCGTATATTTTAAATTATCATCGGCTAACTTTGTAACCACTTTCTTGTTGAACATGTTGTCGAACAAGTTTACCATGTGGCCTATCAATTTAAATTTATTTTTTCTATCTTGTCCATTCCACCATGTGTGAATGGTGGAGCCAAACAAATCTAAGGATTTGTCATTAAATTTTCTATAGAAAACATTGTTTCCTACAGAAACGTGTTATTCATTAATTTATAATAATCTCAACAAATGCCCATTTCAATTTCACTATAAAAGTGAATCAATTAATTAACAAATACCTACAATCTTCTGAATCTTGATCGAAACACATGCGTCATCCACCAAAAAGGTGAGATCTAGTGATCTGGTGCTTTTAATTCATTCTTCTCCATGCAGAATAGCTTCCTCTCCATCTATAGTACGTTGCTCTCTTGAGTCATGTGGAGTCCCAGGCTCTGGCTCATCATGGTCCAACGTGTCATGCTAGTCAACATCATTGTGCTCATCAATGGATTTGAGGGGAACCCAAGGAGTGTCAAAAATACTCACTTCTACTTTTCTATGTTGAATTTTTTGTTGCATTGGACCATCACTGCTACCTATAACAGTTGCAGGATCAACAAGTTCTCGGGGCACGAGGTTTAAAAATTCCCACAAATGAAAAAATTTACTTTATCAAATCATATAGAATATATAAAACAAAAAAAACGGATATGAAATTGTCATAGCTAATAAAAATATGTGAAGATGCAACTTACCCCAAAATTAGTTATTAGATTTTGTAGCTCTGTAATTCTTGCCCTGTCCTCCTGTGTTAGGGGTCTTTGGGGAAACAAACCTATATATTCTACATTTTCCTTCTTCAAGGCCTTGGTGACAGTTTCTATTAGGTTAGTGGAATAAAATATTTCATCCTCATCAAGATCCTCAGTGGGTGCCTTCCCACATTGACCATGCCACAATACATTGATGAATAAAATTAATGAGATGAACTTTAACATTTGAGAAATTTAGTTATTGTATTCATAAGTTATTACTATATTTAACATTTACCTGCTGAGGCACAACAGGTGCATTTCCACTGTCACCTTGGAAAAAATTTGACACAATAAATCAATCAACAAAAGTTAAGAAATTCACCTGTAACATTAAAAAAATGAAATATTGCAGTAATATCAGAAAATAAATAATGAAATTTAAGAAATTTAGTTGTTGTAGTAATAAGTTGTTACTATATTTAACATTAACCTGCCAAAGTACAACGGGTGCATTTCCATGGTCACCCTGGACAGATGCAGCGGGTGATTTTCCATAGTCACCCTGGACATAAGTTGACACAGTAAATCAATCAACAAAAGTTATGAAATTCACCTGTAGCATTTAAAAAATGAAATATTGCAGTAATATCAGAAAATAAATAATGAAATTTCAAAAATTTAGTTGTTGTAGTAATAAGTTGTTACTATATTTATCATTTACCTGTTGAGGCACAACGGGTGCATTTCCACGATCACCCTAGACAGAATTTGTCACAATAAATCAATCAAAAAAAGTTATAAAATTCACCTATAACATTAAAAAAATCAAATATTGTAGTAATATCAAAAAATAAATAATGAAATTTCAGAAATTTAGTTGGTGTAGTCATAAGTTGTTACTATATTTAACATTTACCTGCTTAGGCACAATGGGTGCATTTCCACGGTCACCCTGGACAGATGAAGTAGGTGATATTCGATGATCACCCTGGAAAACAGTTGATGCAATAAATCAATCAACAAAAGTTATGAAATTCACCTGTAACATTAAAAAATGAAATATTGTAGTAATATCAGAAAATAATAATCAAATTTCAGAAATTTAGTTGTTGTAGTCATAATTTTTTACCATATTTAACATTTACCTACTGATGCACAACGGGTACATTTCCACGGTCACCCTGGATAGATGTAGCGTGTGATTTCTCATGGTCAGCCTGGACAGATGTTGACACAATAAATTAATCAACAAGAGTTATGAAAGAAATTTTAACATTAAAAAATGAAATATTGCAGTAATATGAGAAAATAAATAATGGAAAATGAAATATATATAGTAAAAAATTGAAATATTCCAGTGATAAATGATATGAATGATTGATCAAAGGCTGAGTTGAATGGTATGTAAGATATTTACCCCCATAGCCGCACCCCCTCCATCTATTCGATTTAATTTGTAATCGATCAACAACTCTTCACGTGGAACTATTGTCTTTGTTTCACATACAAATATACGATTTCCTTCGCGTCCCTCAAATATACGATTTCCATGTAAGGACGAAGGAACAATGCAATACATCCTCCCACTGATGAAGAAATATGTGTCCACTTCAGGTAGCTCCTTAGGTGCCCATCATTACACTAGATTTCTATACCTCAAGGGAAACTCAATGCCACCTATTCTCTTAGAATCACAATTACATGACCCTCTATTGGCAATAAAAAATTGCATGCGTATACAAAATGTTCTCCTTACCTTTTCAGATCTAGTTGATCTAGAACCAGTAGATCTAGTACAACACATCTCACTTTCAACCTCTCTTAGTATATCTTGATCATCACTCAAGGAATATATATCCGACAAATACCTATTTGGTGGTACCAACATTCGTTAAAATAAGAAGATAAGTTATCGTGCGAATATAATTTTTTGGTACCAACACTCGAAAAAATGAGAAGATAAGTTAGCGAGCAAATATTTAGGAAACCCATGTTTTTCTTGGAGAATATATTTGATTGTATTGTATGTAACAAACTTATTGGGGTCCTTGTTTACTTGATTCATATCATACTTGGCATCCCATTATTTTTATCTTAGTATGATTTGGGGTGTGAGTCTTCTCTTTTACACAGTGGAATTAAAGTCCCAACATTAGAGGTGTATAAAATTCATTAGGATAGAAAGAGGCATTAAAGTCCTGACATTAGGCTTGGGAATTGATGTAGATAGGGTGATGTATTTGTCAACTATTTTGGGTGAAACAAGGTGCTATGATTTCACACTAAGGAGGTCCTCCAAGTGAAGTTGTTGCATGGATAGATTCTTGGTAAGCATGTGCAACATAATAAAAAATTACCATGCCAGGAACCAATTGGTCCTAGTAGAAGGCAGTCATTCACACATCCTCTTGTGAAATTGCATAAAGTTGCATGTTGCATAAAGTTGCATAATTTGCATGTTGCATAAAGTTTGATAAGTAGCATGAGTTTTATAGTTTCAAAAGTTGCATAAGTTCCATTGTTGCATAGAGTTGCATAAGTTGCATAGTTGCATGTTAAAAAAGGTATGTTTAAGATTTAGTACTAAAAAAGATGTGGTTAAGATTAGTACTATTTTTTTTTTATAGTTGTATTCATAAATGTAAGATTACAAAAAAAGGTTTTTCCCACAGTCTATGATTCTGTAATGTACCTCAAATTTACCATAAAAAAATAAAAATTGATGAGACATTTATCTCCAATTTCATCCTTACACTACTACAAAAATTCTTTATTAAAGTTATAATTTCCTTGTCGTAACTTAAGTTTGGCTCACCGTATGGTGCCCTCTACAAACCTTTCTAATCTATAGGATGTAAGAATTTATACGATAAGTCATCCAAGGTTTTAGTAATTTCCCCTTTTGCTTCTAATCCCCACCTAGACATAACTATCCATTCCTCGAGACTAGCCTTAAGACTTATAGGCCTAGTCTCTCTCCTTACACAAAGGAACCTTAAGGATTACATGCAAAACTATTTGAAAGGTCCATTTGAAAGTGAGTAAAGGATTACTACATAATGTATACATATATCCACTGGGTCGAAGCTATTCCATACGGTTGAATAAATGCCTTAGTGGTAAGGGCCTAGCATTATAACATGGTCCCGATTAAATATATGGCCCTATTTGTCACATACAAATACCTTTACTTAACCGTTCTTTAGGTAGTGTGAAAACTTTGTCCCAACCGAATTTCCTTCGAACACAAACTAATGATGCCAAGATAGTTGAGGTAAACGAGTTCCCAACTCGTCGAATCTTGAAGGAACTAATTTACTTTGTGAATGTTTCGAGGTTTTAGAATAGACTACTTTCAGAGGGAAGTTAAGGCTTTTTTTCCCATCACTTAATGGCAATTTAAGTATGAAAGTTTCAATACTCTTACCTAGCCCTTCGTCCAATCCAGTTCAGCCAACTCTACCCTTGGCACATGGATAGGTCATCCTTCATACTGCAACATTTAACCTTGTAGGTGAAGTTTTACTCTCATGTTTTAATGTGTCTACTGTATCATTATGGAGTTTATGAAAGGCTCAACAACTATTTTCTTACTAAATCATTTCGTGATTTGGGGAGGAATGCTATCCGGAGGAATGTCGACGCCATTTGCCTTCCTTGGTAATCCTTTTGTTGGCTCTATGCTCTGGTTAAGAAGTGGGGTTTGAAATTTTCAGATATATTAACAGATTCCTCTAGTTATACTTATTTTCTTTTCTTGAACCTATCATTATCCTTTCCCTCTTCACCCATCTCGGGTTATTTCCTTCTTTCGATAGGTACGTCCTACCGTGGATTTATCCTTTGGTTTCTTGAGAGCCCTAAGCACCCTGGACCCTTGTTCTATCTTATGGGTTTTATTCCTGTAATGTTTCTCTGGATGAAATCGTTTATGGGTTTTCATAACCTAAAATTCATTACTCACTTAAAGTCTCCCGTTGGAATAAGTAGAGGTTGGAGGGAAATCTTGTCATGGAAAACTGCATAGTCTTACATGGAGTAAGTTTTCCTTTATTAATCTAACACCCAAAACTAGTTCCATCCCATCTAGTTTGTCAAGGGATGAGGTTTACTTCATTTTCACTTTCTAGGGTTACGTAGTTCATGATTAGTGTTACCCATTACAGTCTGTAAGTAAAGTCTGATAATGGATTCTTGTGAGACTGTGCGGGAGTTTTCGTTTCCTTTCAGGTTAACACATTGTTGTTTAGTGTCCCTAGTATATGACCGCTACGATTCTTGAACAGTTTAAGAGAAGACCCTATGACATAATAGGTCCTTTCCTTTCACATATGTTACTTGTCATTTAGCGTTGCCCGCATCATTGAATTTGGTAAGAAGGTATTCTCTATAATGATTATCGAATTTATAAAACAACTACTCGCGCTAATTCAGTTCTGAGGGGTTTCAAGATCAACAGATTGGGTAGTATATTTTGTGTGTGAATGATTTATGATATATATTTTCATCATTTAGACGTTAAGGAGATAAGTATTATCGATTGTTTTATTTCATTCAATCTAAATGTGTATGGACATAATTTCTTTCTTTTCTTTCAATCGTTCAAGAGATCTAGTATGTATCACTAATGATGGGCCTTGTTGTTGCAAGGACCCATTAGAGATTGTATGAAATCCTCCTCCCTCGGAAAAACATATACACAGGAAACAGACGATGGGACAAGGATTCAAACCCACACATCAGCAAGATAAGTGACTTCCTGAAGGGGTAAATTCATTTTTTTTTAAGATCTTTCTGTAATCTATTTTTCTTTGTTATTTCTTCCGCAAATAGAGACTAATGTTTAAAGGATTTGAATACTTGTAAGTTATTCATTCATGCAAGTCTCATATACTTGTTGCGGAATTCTACGCAAAAGGTATTTTGGTTTCGATCATCTCACTTCTCGGTTAGATCTACAGGTTCTAGCATCACCCAAGGGGTTCATGGTTCAACTAGCTTTGTTATAACTAGTTATATTGTCTATTGTAACGTTTATGGGAGTAAAACATAGGGGTCGTTCTTTCATTAATGAAAAAATGCTAGATCATTTGTAAGTATTGAGTCTGTAATTGAATGAATAGCCTAGTCAACTATGTAATATACTTCTTTTCTTGAATTATTAGAAAAAGTCTTGGTCAAAATTTTTCTTGGAATGAGAATCTTTATCGAAGTAGTCTTGTCTTTCAAAGTTGAACACTGTGATTAATGTTTATGCCACTCGACTCTGTTCTATACCATTGGCCTAACTCGTGAGAGAAAATAAATAATTTTCCCATAGTTTCATTTTTTATAATATATTCGCTGAAGGCTTTTGGTCTACTGAAATCGATTTAAATTGGGTGAAATACATTGACTGTTGTTTTCACTAGAGTGTTCCAGCTCCTATACATTTTTTTATAGTTATGGTCGAAGGCTTTGGTCTAACAAATCGACGAATTAAGTGAAATACATTGGACCTGTTGTTTTCGACTAGAGAAACTCTGAGCTCTATTATTTTTTTTGAGGAAAGAGGTCTATCTAATATTTATCATAATAGTATAGAGTTAAGTATAATTACATTCATGTATATAGATGGATACATGTATTTTTTTATGTGGGGTGACTAGGTTCTTTATATTTACACATGTCTAATAGAGAATTAGATATAGTTCTTGTTACAATGTAATGGAGAATGAGTTGGTTCTGAGTAAGAATTCATCTGGTCTGTAGATAGAGACTATTATTATAATTTGGCCTTAGTTGTAAAAACTACTTCAAATATATATATATATATATATATATATATATATATATATTTGAAGTAAGTATTTTCTACAAGTACAAATTCAGATTCATAAATGAAAACAGGTCACTATCTACTACTTAATGTAGATTTAAGCTACTCCGAACCAATCCATTCTCCACATTACATTTGTAACAAGAATATATCTAATTCTCTATTGGAAGACATGAGTATTAGGGCCATGGTTTATGCCTATATAACAAATACACGATCCAAATTATATACATGAATGTGTAATTATAAGAATTCTTCCTATACCAGACAAGACAAATATTCCATAGACACACAACCATAACTATAAAAAAATGTATAGAGCCAGAACTCTCTCTCTCTCTTCTCTTCTCTATATATATATATATATACACATATATATATATATATATATACTAGTTTTAATCTATTCATGCCTAGATGTTTTACTCCAGAATTTTCAAGGTACAGGAAATATCCCTATTCTTACAGAAATCTAATTATAGAACAAAAGCTACTTCCATAATTTAATCACACTAATCCATTCGATTATCCTAGGAAGAAATAAAATAATTTCTAACTTTCGTATAGATTTTAATTTTCAATCATAAAGGGCTTCTCAACAATTGATTTATAACTATTCTGTCGGAACTTGACTTCCTACATGTGTATGATCAAACGGTTTTCACTCAGGTTATTGTATCCATACAAACTTTAATGATTTTCACAAAAAATCTAACTAATTCATCCCACAAAGTTATAAATAACTCATTCTAGATACAATAAATACATTACATCAGATTTACGATCATTCAAACAGAAAAGGAAAATTACATATCTGAACCAGTGCGCATTCAAATAGAAAAGGATAAGATTACATATCTGAACCAGTGTGTGGGTAGACTTTTAATGTTTAAGCCATTATTATAGATGTTTTCATTTCATTAGATAACAATAGCATAATCCAAGATCACTGAGAAATACACAATCACAAGAGACAACATTTATCTTGGGAAACCCTCTAGGGGAAGAAAACCCAGCAAAACTTCTGTAATATAGATAGCCAATACAATGCCAAGAGATCTCTATGCTAAAACATAAAGTCCTCTCCAAGATATGTGCCACTCTCTCTCTCCTTTGTCGGTAACAGATCAGAACTTGTCTCTCAAAGTGAGCAAGTGAGTTATGATCAAATGAGGCTCTAGCCTCCTTTGTTTATACAAGTTCTGGCATGTGTGAAGTGTCTCTTCACTGATAGGGCCAAATTCTCAATCTGGGTGGGTAAACCCACCTTTATTATATTTCTGGGTCTCTTAATTAACTGCTGGGGCCGACTTCTTATTCTACATATTACAATTGTCTTTTGACCAATCCGAAAAAGGGGATTTGGTCCTATTACAATATCCGACATGATCAATCCACAATGGGGATTGATCCTATGAATAAAATATCAATAATAACAAGAATACTCTTTGCAATTACATTATTTCAACACTCCCCCTTAACAACAAGGGTATTCTTCAGCAGCATCATGTGAGAGAGAGAGGACAACATCATCAACAACATCAAGTGGGAGGACAACATCATCAATATCATCTTGTCTGGCGTATCTATAAATCATCAGAATTTTTCTTCATCGACAGCATCGTCATTCTCGAAAGAATTCCATCATCATCTGCATCAATATGTATCAGTATAAAAAATGATACCTCATCACAACACTAGGCTAGCCCATCACAGTACTAGACTGGCTCTATGTCACAGCTGTTAAGATGGTAGCTCAGTGCAAGTCACATCTTGATTTACGTCTAACAACTAGGTTAGAAGCAAGGTATACATCATCTTGCTTTACGTCTAACAACTGGGTCAGAAGCAAGGAACACATCATCTTTCTTACGTCTAACAACTAGGTCAGAAGTAAGGAACACATCATCTTTCTTTACATCTAACAACTAGGTCAGAAGCAAGGAATCATCTTGCTTTACGTCTAACAGCAAAGTCAGAAGCAAGGAACACACACATCATCTTGCTTTATGTCTAACAGCGAGGTCAAAAGCAAGGAATAATCTTTCTTTACGTCTAACAACGAGGTTAGAAGCAAGGAATCATCTTGCTTTATGTCTAATAGTGAGGTCAGAAGCAAGGAACATACACATCATCTTGATTTATGTCTAACAATGAGGTTAGAATCAAGGAATAATCTTGCTTTACGTCTAACAGCGAGGTCAGAAGCAAGGAACACACACATCATCTTACTTTACGTCTAACAGCGAGATCAGAAGCAAGGAATCATCTTGCTTTACATCAAACAGCAAGGTCAGAAGTAAGGAACACACACATCATCTTTCTTTATGTCTAACAGTGAGGTCAGAAGAAAGGAATCATATATAATCCCCCTTTCAGGGAGAGTCCTTTCGTACTATACCAAGCTTATCTCAAAAGTGTTCAAACTTTACACAAGATAGAGGTTTGGTCAACACATCAAAAACCTTTTCATTCGTGCTAACATACAGGAGCTTCAAGGCTCCTCTCTGCACCATGTCACGGATGTAATGATAGTGAATCTCTATGTGCTTCGACCTATCATGGAATACAGGATTCTCTATCATCTTTATGTAGCTCTGGTTGTCACATAGGATCATGGTTTCTTCCATCTCTAGGTCAAATAGATCAGTCAACAACTTTCAAAGCCATATAGCTTCGCAACTAGCAGAACATGCGGCAATGTACTCTGCTTCCACTGTGCTGAGAGCAATACTAGATTGCTTCCTACTCTGCCACGAAATCATGGCTGATCCAAAACTGAAACAACATCCGAATGTTCTTTTTTCTGTTAGCAACGCTTCCTGCCTAATTTGAATTAGTGTATCCACTCAATGTGAAATTATGATCTCCTTCATAACTGAGACCATAATCTATTATACCTTTAAGGTACCTCATCACATGTTTTGCATCCACTAAGTGAACACATCTAAGTTCTACCAGAAACTGACTCAAGGTGTTCACAGCAAAACAAATGTCTGGTCTGGTGTTCGTCAGATACATCAACGATCTAATAATCTGTCTATACAGTGTGGCATCAATCAATTATGACAATGTATCGAGCAACAACTTCAACTTTGCTTCCATGGGTGTATTCATGGACTTGCATTCCAGCATGTCGAATCTCTTTAAGATTCCGACTGTTTACTTCCCTTGGTTAAGGATGATCCTCTCAGGACTCTATCATACGTCAAGACCTAAGAGATAATGAATTAGGCCAAGGTCTTTCATTTCAAATTCCAAGGCAAGTCTCTTTTTACATTCAGCAATGAGATTTTCTTCTCCAGTTAAGAATAAGTCATCCACATATAGTAGTAATATTATTGGCTCATTATCCATAATTTTGAAGTAGATATTTGAGTTTTCTTTACTCTTGGTAAAGCCTAAGCTCGTCAAGAACCTTTCTATACAGCCATACCAAGCTCTAGGATCTTGCTTCAATCCGTATAAGGATTTCTTCAATCTGCAGACATGAGACCTCCTGTCTTCAACCTCAAATCCTTGAGGTTGCTCTATATACACTTCCTCTTCGATGACACCGTTTAAGAAAGTTGTCTTCATGTCCATCTGGTGCAACTTCCACTTCATATTAGCCGCAAGAGCTATGATGGTCCTGATCGAAGTGTATATGGCCATAGGAGTGAATGTCTTTTCATAGTTAATGCCTTCCTTCTAGGAAAATCCAAGAGCAACAAATCTTGCTTTATACTTCTCAATACTTCCATCAGCAACATGTTTTATTTTGAAGAGCCATATTGATGATACCACATCCTTACCTTTTGGTTTGGGAACTATTTCCCATACATCGTTCTTTATTATGGATTGGTATTCCTTTATCATGGCATCTGCCCATTCCTTCTTTTGAATGGATTCTTCAAAGAAGGTAGGCTCCTTATCTAGGATATCACACATCAAAGCCGTGTAACTGGAGAATGGCTTTGGTCTTTTTACTTGTCTCGAGGTTCCTTCTGGAACACCATACTTCTCTCCATCTTGAATAAGCTATCTTTCCCAAGTAGGCTTTCTTTTATGGGAGAAGCTCATTTGAGGAGGTTCTTGAACTTCTGTTACATCATGGTCTTCAAGAGGTTCCTCATCAGGGGAAGTTATGACTTCCCTCACTGGTTTTGTAGCTTTGGGAACCTCCCTTATTGCAGTATTGGGGAGTACTGGTTCCTCTTCATATACCTCTTCAAGCTGGCACAATTTAGATTTCTTGAGTGATGCATCTTCATCAAAGGTCACATCCCTGCTAATATCAATGTGATGTTGACCTGGTATATAAATTTTAAAGGCCTCAGAGACCTCACAGTATCCCACAAATATTCCCTTCTTTCCTGAAGGGTCCAGCTTGTTTCTCTTTTCTTTAGGTATATGAATAAACACTGGACAACCAAATATTTTGAGGTGGCTTACCTTTAGATTCTTTCCAGTGAACATCTCTTCTGGTGTCTTGAGACCAAGTGCACTATGGGATAATCGGTTCTGCACATA